>JAAZTK010002201.1:0-11758 GCA_036507255.1 Megalothorax incertus
TATCTATGAATGAAATATCCGGATTGTTTGTTGAAATATTTGAATTTGCATATTTACAAAAGATAGATTAGATGTCCGGGAGCTTCTTATCATTAACGCTCTTGGTAAATAAAAGATTATGATTTTGTACAAATGGCAAATGATATAGAATTAACGGATATCCATTCATATGCAATTTATAAATTTTATAATGGGATAAATTTCTAAAGGCATCGTATAAATTATATGGCCTTAATTAGAGGATAAAACAAAGGGTGTCCCCGTCTAGACGCTTTGAAGTTTCCAATCTTAATACATTAATGGGGGGTATTGTAGTTGAGCCATTATTAAGTGTTTTGTGAAAGTAGGTAAATAGTAAATCAAGGTATTATTAACTATAAATTACGGTTCGGGGTTAATCGAGTTTTAAATGGAGCTGGAAATGATAAATGAGAGCTTTCCGAATTAGTGTACAGACATCAAAAAAATTATTGTAAAAATTGTACACGCATCACTATTAATTTTTAATACTTATATAGCGGATAATCTCAATTAGTAATTTTAATGTCCCGATTGCACTTTTATTATCGAGTCCATCTCCATTGCATATACAGATAGATATTTCAGAAACACTCCTGATAAATAGCGTAATTAATAATTATTGCTAATGTTGGAACTTTGCGTGATTTTGTGAGAGAATTTTTAAAAGCAATTTAATCTATCCAATAAAACTGCATTTTACAATAATATATAATATTTATGGCTTAATTTCTTTAAGGTGAAACTGTATGCTTGCAAGGGTTGAGCCAACATATTTCTGTTTATTCCAATTTATTAATAATTTACGATAAATATTGTACACCAATTTGAAATAAAATACGGAATATTTCGAAGGATATTGAGAATGGGGCAAAATTATTTCAATTTAATTGTACTTTCAATTTCATTTTTAAAAAGCTTTGAATTATAATGTACGCATCAATTGTACTCGAGTACTTGTAATATAGTACCTACTACCTACCTATATCCATATTTCAGCGTAGTATTGAGTATTGAGTAGTACAGTAATTGTGTTGAATTTATCGTGTAATTTAAGGTAATTAAAACATGTTAAATTAAAGGAAAAAACATTATTTTTTGTTTAGACTGAGCTCGGGGTTTTTAAGGAATTTGAGGAATTTCAATTCTATAAATTGCAAATTGAAACCTAATAAAAATCCGAAACTCTTGACATAGAACTTGGAACGATTGTACGGATATTATGTAATTGTACCTAACTAGGCTTGAACTTTGAAATATCATACTTGACAAGGAGAGGATAATAAAAATTCCTTCACACAAAATCAAGATGATATCATTTCATAAGAATTAGCTTTCGTAGTACAAATTCCATTCACAATTCATAATCCGATACCTAACTTCAATGTACTAGGTACTACCATACTCGTATTAGTAATACACGATATTTTTGATTCTTAAAAATACGTGTACTTGTATTGGTAGTACCCTACCTAATCAGCTAATATTATCGATATATCTAAAAGGCATGTAAGATGAGACATTCCAAACGAATTTGATATTTAATTACAATGACTTGAATGTAAACAAATTATCTGTATCTTATAAGGGTAAATATTGTACGATCAAGGCTTTTCCAGCTTTATTCCGTAAAATGATTCATTCTAAAAAAAATTATATATCAATAAACAAATCAAGAGACTCCAGTTTGCCGGAGAATATCAATAAACATCCGTCGTCAGGTCCGTATATTATCTCTCTAATCTCATTGTTCGTGTGATAAAATAAATTATCTTCAGATTTAATACCTAATTAATTGACATTGAAAAATAAGAGCATTATTTTTTGCATTTAGGATATTTGCATCCGTCTCTCTCGTTCAAGGTTAGATTAAATGCATTTTAATGCGTTTAAACTGTTCCATAAATAGAATTATCCTACTACGACCCAGTTATGTCTTGATTCAGCTCAGTCGGATGGAAAAATTTACAAGTCGAATTATAAACTAATGTATTACTATTTACAAACATATTGGGAAACTTCCAGCTTCCCCCGCTCGTCCCTAATGAGCATTATGCAAGCCATCAAAATCCATAAATCAATAGAACTCGCATACAGATACATTTAATATTTTAATATGCCATTCAACCCACTCCTGGATATCAAAAATCAATTTCCTAATTGAAGAAAAACCTATATCCTTATTTAATATTTCTCAGAGTCGGAAATATGCAATAATACTTGCCTGGAAATTGTTCATAACCCCCCAAAACTCTGGGGAAAAGTCGGATATATTCAAATTCAGCACTTTCCCCATCATTTTACTATACTTACAATACTTACACAATTCTTGCAATGCTCGATAACTCGATGCAAGAATTTAAGAAATAACAATCGATCCCCACTGCATTATAATGTCAAAGTGCATTTGAAAATAGAGTAATCACCGGCCGATAAGGTCCTCAAAGTGCATGCACCTCTCCGCTCGTTAGGATTTCAGGCCTTAAAATATTTCAAAAACTCGAATCTACTCTAGAGCTATAAAAAGATATTCATATACTGTTTTATATACTATTTACATAAGGATATATTTCAGTTTATGTAACTCGGATTTAAGAGTTAATGCTACATTATGGCCACAGAGTTGAATAACTTTCTCATTCCCACTTTACCATTTTTATCATTTATTCATATCGTCTATTTACAATTCTTATTTCATATTTAGATACTCTTCGTGGCCCCTTTCCTATGTTTATCTTAGTGAGTATCTGCAAACCTGCCGTCGTTTAACACCTGCCTCTCCCTCCCTCCATCCTCCTCTCGATCCTCTTTTTTCCAGACCTTATCTAAATCATATATTTGAATACAAAAACTCATCAGAAGAGTAACATTTGTAAGATAGGCTTATTAAAAAAAATGAAAAGGGTCCATCCCCCAGCGTGTCTGCATTTAATTGTTATAATATACTACTTATCTGGTTTAAAGATGGGTTGGGGGACAAATTTAATTAGCCGAGGACCAGAAGCCAAGCTTCTGCAGATTTTAATTTTATAAAAATGTGCACACTCGATCCTTTTTTACAACATGCCATTTAAGATTTAGGTATATGATGATTCCAGAAGCTGCTTAATTATAGCATTGTTAAATGAATATGCCTATAGAATATGGTCTCAAATTAAAAAGATTGCAAATGAGAGTTTCGTGTGAGTTTTTTCCACTTCCTTCCCCCCACTCGAGAGACTCTCGCAAAGCTTAACTCTAACTCTACGCGTCTTTCTAATTTAATAGAGTTCTATATAGGGAATCTAAAATTGGTTGAATGCTCTCTTAAAAATAGTAAATTCAACCTCCCCTTTCCTTTATTGAAAGAGTTTATACACACACACAACTTGTTCGTTGAAAACTCTGCTGGGTATAATTTTAAAAGTATTTTGGGTTCGCTTTTTATGCTGGAATTTCTTTGCCGCTGCCTTTCGCTTCTTCCTAGGGGAGGTGGAAGAATGGAGGAGCAGATGCGGGAATTACCTCATCTCCGCATCATCGTCTCTATTGCACAATCAAAGAAAGGGCCTGCCCTTAAATATAGAGCAACCGATCCTCGACACCGGGCACAGACCCTCTAATCCCAATCCCACATCCAACTTTCAATAAAATGCCCGTATATCTCTGCAGTATATCTTTCCAAACGAGGGACCCTTCTTTTAAAAGTCCAAGGGCTCTTATTCCCCCCTCCTCTCCTTCAAAAAATTCATTCTAAAGGCTCCTATAGGATCTTATAACCTTGATACTGACGCTTTGGCCCATTGTGTATCTATGCCGGTGCAAGTAGGTGTCCAGATCATGGGCCTTTCTTAAAAAAAGGTGAAAAAATGGCCCAAGAGATTCGAGAAACAGCCGGCCGGCTTCTGGCCCATCTTAAGTGTACAGTAAGGAGGATATAATCTCTCATCGCACGCGTACCCTATTTAAGAATTTCTATGTACATTGTACACCTATGGAGTAGATATAGCCAGGTAGAGAGAGTTGGGAATTGTGTATTTTTTGCTTCAAAAGCATTTCTCAGGCTATTTCTTGGAGGAGATGCCCTCCTTCCTCTTCGAGGAAGCGGAGGAGGAGGAGGAGGTAGGAAAACGCCGGCCGGCAAAGCTGAGAAAAATATTTCGTAATGGCATTGATGGTGGTAGCCGGTGCTGAGGGTATTGGGAAACCTTTAAAGGCCCCCACAGGAGCGACCAGGTACCCTTCGCGTTATTATGCAACCCCTACCTGTACCTCGAGTCTGTTATGTACGATATATGTAAGAAAAAGGTGGCTGCCTCGAGGCTTTGGTTTAAACTTTTAAAGGTTTAACCATCGAATTGAGACGGAAAGAATGGCTTGGCTTGGGGAAAAAAGGCAAATGTCCCAAAATCTGAAGAAATCTCAAATGGATCAACTCTATTGAATTATCCGTATTTGTGGGGAATGCATAATGCTGCATATGCGATGTTATGTACTGCGAACATGTAACAATGTACATTTAAAATCCTTTTAAAAGAGCTGTGAATTTCCCCCCTGTAAAAGTGAAAGAGAAGACCTTGTTATAATGTTAAGTGACTTGAATGCTGGATGGATATAGGCAGAGTTGCACATGGATAGATGCAAAGTGAGAGCTCGAGCGAGAGGATCCTAACCTAGATTCCAATTTCAGGGCTACACAACTGCACGAGTCCCATATAAGCGAATGCAGAAGAAATGAAGGATTTTTTGAGCAGATTAGAGACTCCAAGTCGAATATAATTTGAAAGACTTGAAAATTTAGAGGTTAAGACTATATTAGCTATTCTTAAAAACTTATTACAATATAGCTTACTACATCATTCATTCAATTAAGGTTTATCTAATGCGATTTGCGAAATTACTATATTATATTTTGTATACACGCATTTGTTTTTGTTTACGCATTTAATATTAATGGAGGGATCCTACGGGAATTCAATGAATGAATGCATTTCTCTTGCCAAGTTTGATAAATTTCAATGCAATCGAATTCAATTTTGTGGGGGGAATCTTTTACAAATATGTAGACTTTTTTCATTTGAAATGGTATAATTTGTGTCATCTTTATTGGGATTTGACATGCACTTTTGATAAATTGTATCATTTATGAATTATGACACGTTCCTACCAAGTTTCTTCCAAATTCCAATCTATCTTTGTCTTAATTTGCCCTCCAAAAGAGATTACGAATTTTTACATGAATCATCATTCAGAATCATTCGGAATTTCTGATTGAGGATTCAAACTACCCCGTGATAAAACACGTGGATAAAACAAAAAAAAATATTAATAAACGATTTCAAAATCAAACCGATTTAATGATAATGAGAGCTAAACGCTTTTAGATACTTGATCTTTTAATTTGTATAATTGAGCTGAATATTATGATATTTTAAAACCCTTTTGTGTAGGCATACAATTACAATTTATGTGTTCTTCTAATCCTAAGCTATTATAAGTATTGTAAGAGTAGGAGGCAATACCTAATAGAGTTATTTATTCTTTTAAAAGTTAAACCGAGAATTATTCATCTTTTTATGATTCAGAGGAAAAGTGACTCCTCTGGTATATAGAGAGGAGGAGGAGGGCCATGGAGGAGGATAAAGAGATGCATTTGAAAACGATTTCATCCTTTCTTTGTAGGAATAGCATTATTAAAAGTAAAAGCGCTTTATCCTCGCTAAATGTGCAGTGAGTAATACAAGCCACTTCGAAGTACAATACTACGATATAGGGTGGTAAATGCAAATAATTTATACTTTGTTAGTTCTGCGTTGTTGAGTTTGCACAGTATCTCGTATTTCGCATTGCATTGGCTAAAAAACCGAAGCATATTCGGCTGACCTTGAACCGAACAAAATTTCGAGTTGGGAGCTTTAACTTTGGAAGGTTATATATTCAAAAGATACGCAGAGAGCGTCTAGACTCTCACGATGGCTCTCAAGATCTCCTCGCTCCTATATACATACTTGCATTAGTAGTACTCTCCATTCATTCGAGCCTTTACTATGCTCAGCTCCTCTTTGTTGTAAGTTGGACTTCACGAAACACCACACCATTCCTCCTCATGCTCAAATCCAGTGCAATGTTACATGATCGAGGAAAAAATTCCCTCCCCGCCTCGAATTTCATCCTCTACACTAGCTAGGGTAAAATAGCCCTGTCTGCCTCCGTCTCCTATTCTTTATCATTGGAATATTCCATCTAATCCCTAATAGTACTACTCCCCTTTTACTATGAATTTTACTACTCTTGTGAATTTGCGCAAAAGACCGGAGGTGGACTCGGCCCTATTTACAATCTGCAAGCTGTTGTTATATACCTACCTACTAGTATAGCTTGTACATAGATTTCATAGAATGATTGAACTCGTAGTAAGATGTAGTAGTAATAAAATAGTCTGGAAATTTTGCCGCTCACCAGATGAGCAAATTTGGCATTGAATCGACCACTCTCAAATTGCTAATATATTCATTCATCTGATTCTGGGCCCTGAAATCGAGTATAGGTTAATGTGTTAGACGCATTAGATCCCAGACCTACCTACTCCTTAAAAGCTTAAAGAATTTACTTACTTGATAAGATTCGCTAACTACTCCTAGAACCTAGACATAGCTTTAATTACAGGCTAAATGCTATCTCTACTTACACTCTAAATCTAATAGATTTAGCATTTGCATTTTACAATATTGGATTAAGCCATAAGTATTAGTATACGCCAAATCCAATAGAATTCAATATATCCATTATCCAGGAAGTCAAGTATACCTAATGATCTAATCCTATGTATGTAGTAGTACTTAAATCTAGATTATTCCAGATCTACTTTAAATTAAAAATACAAATATTATTAATCCTAAGTCAAGGCATAATCTTTAAAGTTTAAACTCCAATTGACTCATTGCACCCAAAAATGCCAAAAAATCCAGCAAATCGTCGAATCTCGTTTCGCCCCAGACGCTTAATGTAACGTCTAGGCTATGGAGCTACCGTAGAGGGCGTAGATCTGTGGTGGGTGTAACATTTCCAAGTCCTCCGTCTAGTTCAGTCTGTCTCGTCTGGAAGAGTGAAACTGATCCTGTGGAATTCCCGCCGCCGCCGAAATTCTGATTTTTGGGTCAAAATCTTCTACTTCCGGTTTGGAAAACCTACATATAATTAGCTTATGGAGCTCAACAGCTATTGGGGGAGTGATCCAAATCATGGGATTCTTCGGGACTCAATTTTGGTGAGTGAACTGTGAAACGAAATAGCATTTAATTTTATTAGAATTTAGATTTTAGAAATTTAGATCCAATTTTAATCAGAGTATTGCAATTACGAAGGTTCAGATAAGCTCACTTGGGGATGTCAATTAACTCTAATTAAACTCTCGAAGTTCATTAATTAATTGTCCAAAAAGGAAATGAATTCCAACACCAAATTGTATACACAAGGGAATATGCCTATGGGCATCAAAAACATTTAAAATTGAAGCAATGAATACCCGATAATTAACTCTAATTATTTAATGAGGGGTTCCTCGAAAATTGAACCAAAACAAACGTAACGGCCCAAGGCCAATCAGAATTCGGGAGGGAATTCGACATCATTAAACGATGGATTTGCCTTTGGTTTTGGGCCTTGAGTCTTGACCTTTTTTGATTTCATTTTAAAATTTAAATGGCTCATCCAAAATATTTTAATTTCCATTTTTCAAATTCCATTTTAAAAATACTAGCTTATTATTAATTTATCAAATCCATCCATATTTCATTTAAATTTATTCCTATCATATTCATATATTCAAAATATATCATATTTCCTTTAAGTCTACCTATATTTCATAAGTATAACAAAATCAAATATTGAAGATCATTAAATTTGGTATTTTTAGACAGGTTGCATTTTAGTTTTTACTCGTATACTGGCCTATACTATTGCATATCGTAGTATCATACTTGTCTACAAACACTAGCAGTAGCCCTACTAGGAGGAGTAGGACTCTAATGTATCAGTATAGTATAGTACTTACTAGTATCGTACATAGTACTAGTGCAGTGGAAGAGTCGACCCAGAACCAAGGGTCAAGGGGTCCTTTAAAATTTTTATCTCGGCATTCTAAAACAAATAGAGCTAATCTTTAAAATTCCCTTTTGAGATTTTTGTGGAGTAGTAGTATCGTACTAATCAAAAGTATTACTAATATAGTAATAACTCGATAAATTTCAATTTCCGAACAATCGGATGATCCGATTCGGAATTCGGGTCTAAACTCCAAAGTCCCAACTCAAAAAATGACAAATCAATGAAATTACAATATAGAATGTATGCATATTTTCATCAATATTAGCGGGATTAAAGGCATCTCATCAAAATTGCGTAATATATGAACAAAGGATTCAATTACGGAGATTATAAATAGCAACAAAAAAATGATTTTAAAGATAAGGATTTTTACTAGAACCAAACAAAGCAATTTACTTTGTGTACACTACAAAACCAAACCAGAATTTCCCTATATACTACAAAAGTATAGTAGGTACCTCAAAATCTACTCAAGTCCCCATTTGAAATACATGGGGTGATATCCCGATTGCTCGTGTAGTTGTAAACATGCGCGTTTGGTCCCTCCAATTCAGCCACGATAAACTATTACGCCGGCTTTCCTTCTTTCTTTTCCCATTGCTCTCCCCTTCTGCATACATGTCCATACGGAGGCTCCCCTGACCTGGACAAGTTGACCTCTTCTCTCATTTGAATAAACACTCACAAGTTTACCCAAATTAATCACAAACTCGGAAAAAATAATTATAATATCCCCCCCGTAAAGCAATGGAGTTTGAAGTGGATTTATTAAATCCAAGAACTTTATTTGGATCTCGTGTCAAGTGTGACTCAGGAGCTCCAGGGATGATTAACAGGATTCAAGAATTCCAGCGAACGAAATTGGTAAGCCCTTACCACTCAATTAATTAATTAGTATAATTAATTGTGATTAGTGGAGGTTCTAAGGCTGGCCTCAAATTAAAAAACATATTGAGGAATTCGAGTTGAAAGCCGGTATAGCTGGCTTATGGCAGGAAACGGGATATAGGTATAGCGTTAGGGCGGCGGGGAGTGACTATACTGTCGGCCACATTTCTACATTTTTTCAGCATATGTCACCGGTTTCCTCACTGTTTTGACATGGATTTGTGCCATTTTTTAATGTCAAATCCTCTCTGAGCTCCCCCATTGTCATCCAAAGGTAGGATTTAATTTTTCAAGTGATTTTTTGAGGTCAAAAAGCGAAGAAAACCGGCGCCGGCTGGGATTTTTTAATTCCCAGAATTTGTTCAATTCTTTGAAAGGTGTCAATTGTCATTTCTTGGTCATTTTTAAAAATTGTCAACATTTATATTTCATCTAGAATTAATTCTATACCTTTATTGAGTTCATTTACAATAATTTCAATGGGTTTATTTCCGCCCTTTCTCTATTGCATCCCCGACTCGATTTACATGTTGTAAAAAAAGGGTTGTATTTTTACACGTAAATTTTACATTTAAAAATTCCAGGATTTTTATTGGCCATTTTTTAAAGCCTATTTGGAACAATCAGCGAGTATTCTAATTTCCTACATATTGCAAAATACCCAGAATTGTGACTAGAATAGGTCAAGAAAGGGATGGGTAGGAATTTTGTTTTGATTTTTCCAAGAAAGGGCCAAACCTTATTGGAAAGCTGTCTATAAGAGTAATAATGTGAGCCCATTGGAATTTTATAATTTGAATTTTAACCTCCTCGGTATAATAACAAATGGTTTGAAGGGTAGGTAGTAGTAGGGTACTTGGAAGGGCCTACCTATTTTTCAAAGGAGGAGATGGTCAAGAAACTTTGAAGTCATTCCTTCCAATTTCATACATGGATTTTAAGACTTAAGTGCCAAGTTGTAAAGTTCTAAACAATACTCGGTGTTTCTTATCGGCCGGATCCCAATGATCCGTGTACCCTTATCTATCGTAGTAGAAGTAAATAGCATTTAATATTTGTTAATGCTCATGAGATAGAAGGTCCAAGGAAGGTCCAAGCCGTTTTAAAAGGTCTTGAGGTTCGTTCAAATTCTATTGTATTTGTCGGCGACCTTTTCTTAGGTAGGCCCTTCCTTTCTCAGGAGGACCTTTTTCCTCCAGGGCAGTTAAACTACGGGACCCTTTTCATTCTTGTGAGGATTATTGACAGAGTCTGAGAAGCTCCTTTTATTTTTGAACTTATTTACATGACCTAGGAATTGTGTGTGAGGGTTGGGCCCCTTTAAATTTTATGGTTTCGCGAAGAAAGCCAGAGGTCATTCAGAGTATCAATCGAGCCCTTAAGCCTTTAGAGAGAGTTCATCTTTTTAACCAGACGAGTGTCCGGGTGTGGCGTCAATCAACCCCAACCCCGAGTTTCATTATATGTTCCCTTATGGGTTCAAAGTCTTTTGATGACTGTACAGGTCACAGAGGACTCGAGCCTTCTAAAGTCCGAGGTTTTGGTCAAAAGTCATGTCTCCATCATTAGCTTATGCATTGTGCTTATTACATCTTAATAAAAGGAGGCTTAAAGTAGGGCGTCAAGTTTGTGGAAGTGTATTAAATTTAAACTGCTGTTGAGAAAGTCCTATATTCCGACTCAAGGTTTTAAACCAATTTGTATCCTTGCTAAGTATGATACGATACAATGTTCATACAAAAACATCTTCCTGATCTAGAATATCCGTATATGTAATAGGTAGTAGGTATATCGTATTATGAATGAACTTGGATTTATTTATATAATTAAATTGCGTACAAACGTCCAGACGGAGTTAAATGAAGGTGCTGGACTCGGCCTACGTAATTTAATCCTCAAATAAGAGATTGGAATTAATCTGATCCGCTAAATTACTAATAGTACCTACTACTAGACTGATATTCCAAATGATTTAAAATATTAAATATTACAACATAGGATTTTTGTGCATAGGAATTACATAATGGTTGGATTGGCGTATTTTTTTTTTTACAACGAGCCCCATCCGCACTCAAAAAAAGATTAACTGTGGTTGAGTTTTTACAATTAATTCCAACTCTAATAGAATTGGGATTCGCTCCAATTTACATCAATTTGCATATTTTTAGTAAATGCCTTCCAATGACTTGTTCGGGGGCTCCTCAATTCCCAAACCACAATCCACACAATGAACCAGATCCAGAAAAAACGCGTGGGTTCAATTACAAATAGAATATTGGAATCTATATGGATTGAGTGTGACCTACTTTTGGATCCAGCTTCATATTCATACTAGCAGTTATATACTTGATTGAGATCCTATTTAAATGCCTATTAGTAAATTATATACAGTTTGACAAGGGAATGATTTATCTCTAAATTAAGTTGGTCTTAAATGTTGTGGATATGGTTAGGAATTGATACTAACTACATAAGTCTATTCAAAGACTTTGAAATCTTGAAATTCTCATGTATTTGAAGATATGCAGCAAAATCATACATTTGCAAATTACTCATTCCTCAAACTAATTCTAAGAAAGGAGATTGAAGTTTAAACATCCTGTTCTTTGTCTTTGCAAGCAAATATCTTCGAACCTCGAGGAGGCATCATGAGCTTTTCCGCTTTTTCAAAAAGCACATGCTTGGGCCGGCGAACGACCGGCAAACCCTCGGAGCAATTTCCAATCTCCTTGTATATTTAGCAAGGTTATTTTGCTCTTGGCCGTCG
>JAAZTK010002202.1:0-11755 GCA_036507255.1 Megalothorax incertus
GACTGAATTGACACTCCTTCCTCTGTGCCTTCCTTTGCTTCTCCTCCGCTTATCACTCCTCGGCTTCTTTCAGCATGGTGGATGCCTGGAGGCGTCCCATAACTCGTGAACCTAGCTCTGCATCTCATTTCGCTCCGTAACATATTGTATATGCCTATTATAGCCGATGTGATTAATAACATGTCATGTAAGTTGTACTCTTGAACATCCCCTCCCTGATCTATGGTTTAATTACCTTGAAGCTAAACATAATTATGCAAGGAATACGCACTTTACATCGTATACAACCATAATGGGGAATCAAATCCTTTGTTTGTAACTTGAATTTACTCTCAAGGGACTGCCTCCTCGGTTTCTTGTTAATGACTCCAACTCTCCTCCATTTACATTTCCCAAATCCTATAATTAATATCACTTTCCCCTACCTCCCCCAATCTTGAAGTATAAATACCATGTTTCAATGTTTGCTGCGTAACTTGTATTTATTTACGGGAAAGCTAATTTGTAAGCTCGAGTAGTATTATTTTGAAGAGAATTGCATCAAGCTTCCTAAGAATCTGTAACTTTTCAGATCATAATGATAGTAGGGAAAGTTGCCTTTTATAAATTTATACGATTATTTTGGATTCTATTTTAACTAACCTCTAAACATTTTAGAATTTGCTTTCATAATATTGTTGGTACTTGGTAGTACTGATTTGAGTAATAGATGGAATAGATATTCAAAGTAGAGAAAAGCAGGGAAAAGGAACTTTTTTATTTATTTTGAAACATGGATTTGGAGGATAAAAAGAGATGAGGCTTGGAAGCTTTGACAAGTATCTACAAAAGAAAGGGGGGACTCGACCCTAGCTATTATCACTTTGTTTCAAAGCTCTTCGAATGGCACTCGTGTATTCTATAAATGTACATTTACTTTTACCCGGGAACAAAAGAAAACATCAGAGGAGGAGAACAATTACTGGGAGCAAAAGTCCTTCAAATGAAAGCACAAGCCTACGCATTCTAATGGCACTCTACGCATTGTTCGTCTCCCTCCCTTCTATTTTAACAAGTTCTGCACTTTTAGAAATTATCCCAGAACAAGGAAAAGGCACTCGCTTTTTTTAAATAAAAAAAAATATTTAAATGATAATAGCTTCATCTTATTAATTGCGGTTGCATAATGCTTTTGGGAGCCCTCCTCGAGTTCAGAATATAAATAAAAGTCTATGTGATCCATATTTACTCTAAAAATTGATTTTATATCAAAAGTGGAACGGTAGGTGAATCATAAAAGCGTGAAATTCTATGAAAAATGAGCATCCGAGAGCCCTCCAACAATATACACAATACTGGTTTGACCTGTATTGTCTTTTTCCATGGGAGAACGGGAAGGAGAATCTGACAGGGAATTATTTAGAAATAAATATAAAAAAAGTCCGAGTTCAGTAGGTCTTTGGGAGATTTGGGGAATATGAGTAAAAAAAGTTTTTGTGGGCTCCGGCGTTTGAAGACAAGTTTGGAACACCAATTATTATTGAACTACGACGAGTCTACAATACAATACTACAAAGCACATTTGCCATTAGGCCTATAAGAAAGTTCTAGATTCCATATAATGATCAGAGGGAACTTGAGAAGTATTTAATGGAGGATTCTCTGGGCATAAATACAAAAGGGAGCCCAGAGATTTATGCTGGAATGGTGTATAGCCATAATTTGAGCTATCATAATGGGGATATCTTCAGTAAGGTTGAGAGCCCGACTAATGCTTCCCAAAGAAAAATGAGATCTTTCCCTTACTTTCTCTCTCTCGGCTCTCCCGACCAGTCTAATATCTAACTTTTTGTGGCGCTAACGATGGGTTTTCCTAATTCTTATTCTCCGTAAATACCACCATGTAAAAAGGAGTCGGTCTGAGGAAGAACTTGGGATTCTGGGAAGGATTAATTTATTTATACTTTTCATCATTCTTGGAAGGCGCTGGGGCCCAGATGCAGGCGTTGCACAATCTTACCATTTTGGCTTTTAATTATTCATTCCAAGCATCCAGGAATTAAATGTTAAAATCCACAAATTCACGGCTATTTGTTCTCCCAAACTCAACAAAGCCATGATGCAAAATGCATCTTTCGAATCTTGGGCTTGAATCCTTTTGTAAAATATATATCCACAATAAAACTATACAATAAATTAAGCGAGAAAGTAAATATGTCCGCAAAACGTTGTTTTTAATTGTTTTTACATTCAGAAATTCAGAAATACTAATATCATACGAAGCTCTTACGACTTGCTAGCTTCTTTGATTGCCCATAAAAAAATTTATAAAAAAACCCGACTGAGGACGAGTGGTGGTACGATGGCATAGGACGCTAGAAAAAGAACTGTGATTAATTTTGTTGGAAAGAGGTTACTTTGTGAGATCGATTTGGAACAAACTACAAAATAAGAGCCTCAAGTATACGTTCCAGGAGCAGGGGATGAGATTTCCCAAAGTGTAAAATAGATCCAAACTTTTTAAAACCTATTCAAGTTTCTTTCAAGGAGAGTTGATCGCTACTTCTCCCCCTCCATCCTATCCTACGACGATACATAGCACATACAAGATTTATTTTAAGCCTTCCTCTCTTCACTTTTAGTTAATTTAAAAGATCCAAATTAAATCAGGGGATAACATTAAAGGAGGAGGAGGAGGCGGAGGGGGAAAGGGAATGGAATCTCGATGGGATTTCAAGTGAATTCCATAACCAAAAGAAGCAGAGTAGGGGACAAGTAGATAGATCCTTGCAAGTAAAAGCTTTAAGGCTCTCATACTCTGCATGTTGAATAGTGAAAAGTACCTAAATTGCTATAAGCTCATATCCGCGTACATGCATGTTGTAGATATTTCGGGGATTGAAAGAAAGTCTTTTGGAATTAGTGAAAGCTCCATATAAGTACAGATCATTCCGCTCCCAGTCCATTGAATATACTCTCGGGGCTTTTAGCTCTCAACCAAGTTCTTTGCGAATAAAAAATCCTGTCACTCTAATTATCCTCTTCGGCGGAGGAATCCCTAGGAATTTCTTCATTTACATTCATTTGGGAACACTCTGAGAATTTTCTCCCCCCTTTCCCAACCAACTTCTTCTCTCATCAACCTCCCTACAGTCTCATATCAACTCAACCCTACCTAATATTATCATCTAACCCTCGAAGAAGGAGCTTACGGAATTCTGATTTCAATCCTTACGCATCTACTTTTCCTAGCTACTCTCCCCCTTCAAGATCCGGCATACACGTATTCTGCGTACAAATAAGAGATATTTTTCGGGATTTCCTTCCTTCCAAAGAGAAATGGGAGAAATTACCGGGGCTTATCATCGGGGGTTTCCTTCCAAATCGCTATTTATAAAAGTCGATTTGGATGCACCTATGTTTGTGCTCATTTTATCAAACTCCTCCTACACGAGAGCTTTCAAAATTTCTTCTCGAAATATCAAAAAATGCGTTTAAATTTTCAGGTGTCGTTAAATCTATTTAATTTCCTGAACTGACCTGGTATAGGTCACATGAACAAAGTATGAGAACAATAAATCTAAATAAAATATATACTATTTCTTATGGATTAGGGCTTCTCAACGGAATATATGCATTGTAGATATTCTATTGGCATGCTATCACCTTGAAAAGTCCACCCTTAAACCCTCCAGAAATCATTTAAGGGGTTTTGTGGATTATAAATAACTTCCCCATTATTTGAGCAATTTACAAGTGATAAGAGATCATTGGAAAGCCCTTACCAAGGGCTTTCTTTATTTATTCTTAATGCAGCCTAAAGAATCCGGGCTTAACTCACTAGTAAAAGATAGAAAAATACGAGGAGGGGCACAAGGTGGAACTCTGGCCAAATGCACACCCATTTAATCCGAATCGAAATGTGCTTGGAATTTCTGAGTGGCCCGTTAAAAGGGAAGGCGATAAATAAAAGTAAATTACAAGGCTGAGCATCTTCTGAAGGTACGGATAAATTATGGAAAAATTCGAATACACAAAGCATAATTTAATCTTGCTTTGAAAGAAGCAATCAGACAGAGACTCGGGGATGCAGTGGAGGCGGACGGGTAATTCCCGTCTTCTTGATTGACTCTATTATTGTTGTCCCAAGAAGAAGACTGAGGAGCAATATTTACCTATCAGTACATTTCACACCGAGATTTAACTATGTCGGATAGAAGGTTCCCCCGTCAAAACTTCCAAACTAATGAAAGCTGAATATGAACAAAGTCTCCTGTCAGTCGTCTTTACGAAGTCCTTGTCAGTTCCGTTCATTTTCCTCCGCATTTAAGATGGGAAACACCTTGTTCGTCTTTATGGACATTTGTTTTATGTGGAGCTAGCACACAATAATAGGAGATCCAAATGATAAGCAGGAGGATAAATAAACTTTGCTTTAGATAACATTTGCAGTCTCAAGTTTCCGCAACCCGGATGTCTCAGATTCTCTGATTTCTCTTTGGTTTTATAGGTATTCTACCAGATACATATAAGACTGCATTGATAAGAAGCTAGCACCACAAGTTTAGTACCTATATATCGTAGAAAACAATAGGTGCAAAATGTCTATAATGCACTAGGTGTTAGTATTACCTAGTAGAAATGTCATGAAATTGAAAGGTAGTAACCCATACGATGATAAATGGAAGAATGTAACCCCGTGTCGGCTATGTTATGTCATCCAGGTCATATGTATCCCTATTATTAGTTGCATATGTACCTACGCTACCTAATACATTGTGCCGCTTGTCAGATGCAGTGATTAATATAGAGGCGGAAATTGGCATTAAAAGATGATGGAAAGTGTCATCCTAAAATTGAACAGGAAACAAACTAAACTTATCAACTAATCGTTCAAGTTTGCACTATTCTTAACCCAAAGATTCATGGGCTGTACAAATTGCATTCAATTGGCGTCACGAACCCATTGCATTGTAAAATAGTAGACTGGCACGCTTAATTTTGTTTAGCCTTTTAGTTTTTTACATGCAAATTTATTTTTGACTCGGATTTTTTTCCTAAGTACATATTGATTCGACCTATGGGGTCGAAATACTAATATCATATATGGTAAGTTCATAAGTAGCAGAACACGTGTGAATAGCCGCAGATTACTTTTTCCCCGTGATTTACATAAAGATTATGCAAATGAATGGTTTTTATCATTCTTTTGGGGGGTACCTCCTCCTCGATTTCATGGATTTGAACCATATTGTTTGGATTGTCTGAGAACAAAGGTTTTTCACCCTCTTCAACTGTCTTGAATGCAACTTTTTATCCACCACTTTCACAATTCACCCCCTCGCACTTCCATTTCGGCCCTCTCCAGAATCCCCAATTCAAGAAATGCTTATCTCAGCCGAATCCAGTTACAGAGCTCGGATAAGACCCCAAGAATAAGTTGAATAAGTACCAAATTTCTAGGGGTGGGGAAGCATATGTCAGATTTCTTTGGTCTTCCCCCTCCAAAGGAATAAAGGAATAAATGCGAGCTATATATTTTATCCGCAGAGCAATGAAATATGAGCTGAAAATGATAAACTAGTAAGGAGGAGGAGGAGGAGGAAGTAGGAAGTAGGAAGGAAAAGTTTAGAGTCTCATTTCATATGAAATTGTAAAAAAAAGTTTGTTCAAAAGCAACTATAACTGATATGTACTCGGGGCAGTCTACTTTGAGAGGGTGGGGGAGGAATTTCAAAAAGCAGTGTAAAGGAACCGGCGGAATCTATCTGAATTTTTGATGTGGCTTATTCTCTCTCGCTTCTAAAGAATAATAAATTGTCTTTACTCCCTTTGTTCGTGCCCCAGACTAATACTTGAGGAAAAAGTTTCAAAGTCAAGGGAAATTGGATTCCAAAAATGTGTGTTCACCCAACAAAAATCAAGAATTCATTTCTCTATTAGTTCTCAAAAAAACTTTTGATCCCCTGAGAAAAGGTATTGTTCGACATATGGCAATGTTTGTTTATGGGGTAGGAATATTTACCGTAGGATCGTTGGGGGATGCACTTGTAGTACCCTACTTAACAAAATATTGTAGTACTTATAAGTATATCGGTATTGTATACGGTGGATATAATTAAGAATGACTTTTTAATTACATTTAAGAGGAGGTGGAGGATGCTGCATGCAGAAGAAAAGTTTCAGAGATAATGAAAAATAATTCCAGGAAAAAAAGCGTACTCAATCCCATATCCCCTATTGTAGAGAGGAGAAAGAGAGTGTGGATGAGGAAAAGTGATTAAAATGAATAAAGTTGAGTGCAAAATTAACTCCCGAAAAATTTATTCCCCTTCCCCTTTCTTTCCCCCTCACCCGATTCCACTTTAATGATCAAAGGTTTGGTATTCCGAAATTCGGAATCGTGGATCTATATTTGAAGAAATTCGGGATTCCATTCAATTTGCATGTTAGCCATCGATTTGCCCCACTTTTAAAACTGAATTTAATTAATTAGTGCTATATCTGACTGTGCCAACCTCATTCATCTTGAGATGCTGCTGATGTGTGCTGGAATTGAAAGGCGTATTTAATTTAAATACAGATAATTGCAATCCAGCTTGATTAAAACCCAATTCTTATAGTGTGTTATCGGAGGCTAGAGTATTACGAATACGATATATTCCTTCACCAATAATTTACGATCTCGTCTTAGTACTTACTTAGATAAAGGGATTCAGGGAATTCTGCGGAAAGAGGATAATGTGTAGGGTATCAGGTTACGAAGCATCTCCCTAAAATTGTCTAATTACTAATTAGTAATTAGCAATTTAACATGGGCTAGATACCGATGACTTAAGTTCCAACTTGCGAATTAAGAAAAATCTCAAGATCTACTTTTGTTGTATAAACGAGTATGAGTTTAGGGTTAATTTTTGAAATATTTTGTACAAGATTTATTGTATTGTACAGTAATATGAATTACATGAGTAGTATTTTTTTAAATTTTATATAATAGTATTTGATTTTTTAAACAGGTATTAATTAATTATTAAATGATGAAGACATGAAAAATTACATTGCAAACTAGTTTAGCTAAACTTTCTAAATCTTCATTCTCCAATTAATTAATATAACATTTTTTAAAGTTTAATAATGGAACATCTCAAAAAACTTAAATGAGATTTCAAGAACCACAAATTCCGAAATTCTTATCCTAATAAAAAAAGAAACAAACGCTGACAGATCCAATACTTTTATTGGATCTTCAGTTCAAAATTTCAAACAATACAATGCTTTGTTTGAATTTGCCTTTTCAAATATCTATTAAATCCTTCCCAAGACATATATTGTATTATTGCAAAAAAAAAATATATAAAAAAGATTCAGTAGTCAAAAAGAGGAAGAATATTTTTTATGGGTACTTTTCGATAATATAAAAAGTCAAATAACCAATAGTAGACAAAATGGCCTTGCAAAACGCGCTAAGTAATAATAATGTAGATAATTTAAAGAAACAAAGATCCGTCTTAACCAGTTAAGTTGTATTTTATGATGAAAAAGTACATATGTATTAAACATCCATATGAATTTCCTCTGGAGCTTCTTTCGCGGCTTCTGGCTCAGTTGCAGGAGCTTTTGCAGGCCCAGCCTTGGTGGTATTTGCATCTTTCATGTAGCTATCCAATTGACGATCCAGGTATCCTTTTGTGTTGCTCATATACTGTCAAATTAATATTAAAATTCATTTAAAAAAATACAAAGTGGAATTCATAAGGCTAGTAATATTAATTAAATACCGATTCTAATTCTTCGTCAAGATCCTCTCGCTTCGGAGCTGGATCTGATCCAAACTTGTTGAAATTCTTATTTTTGAGGGGGGAATTGCCTAGTAGTTTTTGGCGGCGAAACAAAACCAGGAGGAGTGGAAGGAGTTGTAGGCTTTCGACCGAGTCGAGAAGCAACATTCCCCCTATTGCCAGCAGGTTGTCCAACCCGTGCCCGAATTTGACTTCCTGGTGCTCCTAGCCTTTTGAGAACACTTACACCTTGTCCTCCTCCACCACCTCTTCCCATTCCTCTATTATATTGATTCCTCTCGGCTGTAGCTCCCTTATGTGCTCCAAGCTGCAAAGGTCCTCTCCTTTGTCCCATTCCAGTCTCAAGTCCAGGCCGAGTCCCCAGCCGAGATGCAATGTCAGATCTACGGCTTACAACCGCCCTCCCAACCCTTTCTTCACCCATTGGAGCATATCTCATCCTTTCACCACCTTGAGATGCATGAGGAGCAATTCTAGGACCTGGAGGGAGTCTTTTCATGACTTGTGGTGGTGGATTTTGATAAGGATCATCTAAAGAATAAATTCAAATGAAAAACGAGTTTCAATATAAAAAAAAATATTTACCTCGAGAAGGAAGGCTACCAGCACTATAATAATAATCCCTTTCCATTCCCATTGACATAGATGACCTATCACGTTCTTGGGCCTCTAATCGCCGTTGCTCCTCAAATCTAATTTTTAGAAAAACAATTTAAAAATTAAAAATCCAAATCTGAATTTACAATACGAATTTCCAACCTCTGTGTCAATGTTAAGGGTGTAGAAAATACGGGGATGGCTAGCTTCTTTTGTGGGGGTTGAGGAGGAGGCTGATGGTAACTTGAGTGACCTCCATAATGGGAACTGACCTCCGCTGGGTGTGACCTACGTTGAAGAGGCGAGGGCCTAGGATCCCCGACCCCGCCGGAAGCAGAGCTCCTCCAATGGAAAGAATCCTGTCCAGATGAATACATTTTGACAATTAATACGGATGACCTTGTCGCTCTTTAAATGGTAGGGCCCGAAAGTTCAATTAGTGGATTATTGTGACAATTAATTAATTAATTAAGATGATGTTGAAAAATTGAATTTTTTCAATGCAATGTCCAAAGTCGACAAATCCAATTTGATTAGGCTTCCAAATGCCGGCAGGTTTTAGGTTCTAATATGGGATATTAATGGGATATCATGGGGCTGTTTAAGAATCCCTTTCCTCAGGGTCAAAAAATGTCACATTTTTAATCATTTCCGATGCTAATTATTTATTTTTTATTAATTGACAGAATCCGGCACAATTAAGAGTCATTAAATGGGATTTTAAGCCAGGAAGGTGCTAGATCTTCAAAGATGTTTTAGAGTTTCGACTTTCGATTGCAGCTCTGATTTGATTTTGTAACCAAAATTGGAACACAAAAATTATAGTTCGATAAGATTAAATATTTTATAATTAGACCGAATATTAGGTAATTGCAAATTTTTGTTAGTTTACCAAGTAGTTAAATAGGCAAACTAGTTCATTGGTTCAAGGCTGTTTTTAATTACAGGCAAGAGGGGAAAGTGGGTTGGTTTCTTTGCGAGCCAGCGAGCCCGAGAGTATTTGTGAAATCCGATAATGAATTTTTCGGGGTTTTGAGGGCTATTGCATTTATCTAGGATATTCCGACATCAAGTTTGACCTCAGGGTTTTAGCATTTGCTAGTTTGTACCATTTAAGAGCTATACCGTAAGAATATAAAAGGGTTATTTGGATCCGGGGGAATAGGATACATGAAACATTCCGTCAGCTCAGCAATCAATTAATAAAGGCTCTCAATTATTTACACACGAGTTATTAAGTAATCTGGAACTACCTGGAATTGGAGGATTCATAAAACAGTGTCCTTCGAGTTTCCCAATGAAATTGAATATAATTGAATTATGCTATATCTCCAAAAATCCAATTGTAAAATCATAGCTTTGCATAAAAAGTAGATACGTTTTTGTTAAAAAACAGATTTTGCGGCATCAATTAAAATACTAATTATACTTTTAGTACAATATGGTATTTTGATTGCTAATATAATATTTTTTTAACCAACTTTGATGACTAGAGTTTAAGTATATGTTAAATATTAAAAATTCAAAGTTCATAGAATTCATATAAATTTTATAAGAGCTGTTTTAAAGCAATTTAAAGCAAACCAATTTACGCACATGTACATATACTACAAAATATGCTGCTGAAGGCCGAGGATATGACGGAGAGGTGGGGGAGAATTTTTAATTAACTCCGAATTCCTTTTGAATAAATAAAGAGTCGATGTATACTGTATAGGTAGGATCGTAGGACAATATCGTAAACCTTTGATTAAAGATAATTTGGGGGGAGCCATTCGGGTCAGCGGATTGCTCAAGCTATTGATTGATGACAGTCTATAAGTTTTTGGAGGATAAATAACGCTGTGTTGGCCAAATCCAAATTCATTGTCATTTAGATCATTTGGTTGAACAGATCTTTTTTCTGCAAAAAGAACAACAACAAAAATATATCCTTTCCATTCATTATAATTGAACGAGTTCTAACCTTCGTATTATTTTATAAAATTGGAATTTTAATTCTATATTCGTTTAAGCTAAACTTAAATGACACACCTAATTAAATTTCTACTCGCCTTTTCCTCCCTTTATTAAAATCATTGAAGTTTTCAAAATAGGAGGAAATGTTCAACTTCAAACTACTCCTGTTTGCCCTCTTATTTTTAGTTCTTTTCGGTAGGTCAGGCATATTTGACCTCATGTCTCGAATATAGTCTCATTTGTAACGAATTCCAGCGTTCCAGCGTGGTGTAATTGCCCAAGATGCCGAGCCTGAGAGCAAACCGAAGCCTGAAGCGGAAGCAGAGGCTGAAGCCGAATCTGAAGGTATACTTGATACAATCTTGAAATTCGGAAAATTTTAAAATGGAAGCATTTTTTTAAGCCGAAGAGGAGGAACCTGATGTAATGGAGGAGATGATGACGGTATGTCCCATTAAGGTTTTTTTTTGTATTTAGGACATATATAGTTATTAAATAATTAAGTCCACCGGAAATGCATGTATTGTGCATTTTTAAAGCTAACAATTAAATCTAAATGTCTGATGGAATTATGCACCGCTTTATTTCCTAAAGTTCACATATATTGTTGCATTGATATATGATTGTACGCAAAAAAGATAGGCTTTAAAGGAAAAATGCAATCAATGGCCATTAAATTTTTATTAAAATGTCAAATATTGATTTCAGAAATTCACAGGAAGTATATTGAAGGTTAGCAAATTGTTTTTTAAAACTGACCATTAAAAAAGCTCTTAAGCTAGTGGATTTAGAGCGTTACCTAATTATTTAATAATCTTAAATAGACATTTCCAAGTCCTTTGAAGATGGATCCAATCAATCTGAAAGTACTGGTGGGACCCCTGGCTAATTTTAATGGGCAATTTGGGTAATATTTTATTGTATCATTGAAAAAGATTGTAGTATAAATTACGATAACATCCTCTTTAAAGGAATGTGGCGATTGATGGTGTTACCAATACGAAAATCAATGCCTCAAACATTGACATCACGGAATTCGCATTAGACATTACAGTTCGGGCTGATTCAGTTGGTTTATCAGGTTCCATATATTTTTAATACGAATGCTAAATTGGTAGATTCAATGCTAATTTGATAGGTGTAATTGACATGGATGGATACGCAATGGGTATCATCCCGCTAGGTCTAGCAGTCAATCTCAAAATTGGGATTGAGGGAGTTCTTACAGAATCCATCGAGGGGAAGGGGAAAATTGCCATCAGACAATTGGTCATTGATGTATTTCCTCAAACATTAACGCTGATTGTTGCCACCTTTGTGGTTCTATTCCTTACTGCATGCATTGGCTATTTCTTTGTTATGAATGGAGTTACCATCTATAAAAAGTACAACAGCAATCAAGTGAGGTTGATGAAGTCGGA
>JAAZTK010002203.1:0-11750 GCA_036507255.1 Megalothorax incertus
GGTCTTTATTCTCGTCAACTTTATGTGCTGGGAAAAGAAGCAATGGGCCGAATGGCAAGTGCTAGGATCCTCATTTCCGGTCTGGGTGGCCTAGGTGTTGAGGTAGCCAAGAATGTCATACTTGGGGGTGTCCGCTCTGTCACCCTACATGACCAAAAGGTGACTTTAAATTTTTTAAACCGAATTTTACATCATTTTTTTTACATTTTGACATTCTTTCCTCCTCCAGTCTTGCTCCTGGCTTGACATGTCCTCTCAATACTACCTATCTCCAGATGCCAAGAACAATGTAGCTGGAGGTGTCAACAGGGCTGAGGCCTCTCTGAGGAAACTATCCGAGCTCAACCCATATGTCAAGGTGGATGTCTACTCGCCAAAAAATTCAAAAGGTGGAATTAAAAGCTTGAGTGAGGTGATGAGCACAACTCCTGAGGACCTACGGTCAAACTTTGACCTCATCGTCATCACAGACTATTACAACCATCAAAGTTCAAATGAATTTTCAGAGATACTTGAACTATCAGAGTTTTGTCACCGAGAAGGTTCGTTTAAAGTATTTTAACGAAAAAATTAATTATTGATCGACAATTGCATCATGCATCATGCATATACAATATAAATAATTCTATTTGTATGAATCATCCATCTTTAATATACTTAATTTACATGATATAATCATATTTATTGCATTTAAATTACTGTATTTCTTTTTTTCAGGTATAAAGTTTATCCTCAGTGAAACGAGGGGAGTTTTTGCTCGAGTTTTTGTGGATTTTGGTAATGAATTTACTATTGTGGATCCTAATGGAGAGGCACCAGTGACTGCAATGATATCAATGGTAAATATTTAATATTTACCTACATTGCACTCTGTATTCTATTTATGAAAAATTTAGGTTACAAAAGAAGAAAAAGCTACTGTTACATGCTTGGATGAGACTCGTCACGGGCTAGAAGGTATGTGCCCTATTTTTAAATTAATTTAATTAAATAATACATGTTTTTTGTATTGTTAATCTGCAGATGGTGACTCAATCACCTTCTCAGAAGTGATTGGACTGGATGGGATCAATTCTCGTGAAGTAATTGCAAAAGTGGTTGAGGTTACTGGCCCATATACTTTCAAAACGGATCTGAATACATTGGGATTCGGCGGGGAATACCTCAAAGGGGGTTCAGTGACTCAGGTTAAGATCCCTAAGCGGGTATCCTTCCGTTCTCTCCGAGATTTCCTCCTCCTTAAAGGGATAAATGGGTCTGAGGATGTTCTTTGTACTGATTTCGGCAAATTTGATCATATCCCAAAGACTTTGCTTGCTTTTAATGCATTTGCACGCTTCTCCCGCCTTCCAAAGATCTCGCCAGACGAGTCTGAAGAAGCAGAATTTCTCCGAATTGCAAAAGAAATACATCAAGATAATTCTACAAAAGGATCTGCTCCAAATGGAGCTCCTCCGAGTGGCTCGGAGACAATGGAAGTGGATGAAATTGAGAATCGTACCGTAAGATTTGCAAAATTCGATGAGGGAGACTTTGATGAGGAATTTATGCGTCAATTTTTCTACTCGCTCAACGGAAACCTTATCCCAATGAATAATTTTATTGGAGGTGTGGTAGCACAAGAAGTTATGAAAGGGATTTCAGGGAAATTCACACCGCTTAAACAGTTTCTTCTGTTTGATGCTATTGAAATCCTTCAAATACATCAAAAATTGGGGGATAAAACGGACAAAAAGACTAAAAAGATCAAGGTGGACAATTTTGAAAATCGGTGAGGAACAAATTTAAATTTTTAAAATACTTTTAAGCATTGAAAATGCATAATATTTTTGAGCATAATTCTTGCATTTAAACTCGAGTTTTCGGATTTTTCATCTACAGATATGTTGGGCAAACCTGTCTTTTTGGAGAAGAGTTTCAGAACCGCCTCAATTCCGCAAAGATCTTTGTTGTGGGTGCAGGAGCTATTGGTTGTGAGCTTCTAAAGAAACTTTGCAATGATGGGTGAGGAAACTTACTGATATAAATCAATTGTATTTGACATTTATTTTAAATTGCAAATTTTAACCTCATTTTAATGATTAATTGCAGGCATTGCTGGAAGCTCCAAAGGACAATTAATAATCACGGATATGGATTTAATCGAAAAATCCAATTTGAATCGTCAATTTTTATTCCGTCCAGAGAATGTTGGGCAAGGTACGTTGAAGATCTTAAAACTATATATTTTGCATCGCTTTAATTAATTAATCTAGATAAATTAGAATCATTTTAGAGCTATACTTTACATGTTAATTTAAAATACTACTTATATTTCGTCACATAAATCGTTTTTTCACTTCCATTTACAGCAAAATCCTCGACAGCAGCTGCTGCAGCCCGTGAAATGAACGCAAATCTAAATATTCGAGCGGACAATAACCGTGTTGGACCTGAAACAGAGGGATACTACGATGATGAATTTTTTGGGAGCCTTGATCTTGTCGCAAATGCACTGGATAATGTAGATGCAAGGATTTATATGGATCGGCGTTGTGTATACTATCGGAAACCACTCCTTGAATCTGGGACACTGGGTACAAAAGGGAATTGTCAGATTGTAATCCCTCATGTGACAGAATCATATGGTTCATCTCAAGATCCACCAGAGAAGTCTATCCCAATCTGTACACTTAAAAATTTCCCAAATGCTATTGAACATACTCTCCAATGGGCAAGGGATCTATTTGAAGGGATATTTAAGCAACAGGCTGAGAATGCTGCACTATATCTTACTGATGATAAATTTATTGAGCGTACACTACGTCTACCTGGGTCTCAACCACTGGAACTTCTTGAAGGTGTACGCCGTGCTCTTGTAGATGATCGTCCACGTGATTTCCGGGATTGTGTCCGTTTTGCTCGGCTCTTTTACGAAGAACAATTTGTAAATCAAATCCGTCAACTCCTCTTCAATTTTCCTCCAGATCAGCTAACATCCTCTGGAGCATCATTTTGGTCTGGACCTAAACGTTGTCCAAAACCAATCCCATTTGTTGGTGGAATGGAGATTGATGAAGGTGTTGGGGGTATGGTTGAGAACGGTGAAGGATCCTCAACTCATACACTACTTCCTCTCGAGTTTATATTTGCTACTGCAAATCTTCGGGCTGAAATGTATGGGATCCCACAAGTCCGGGATATGAAAGCTGTTGAAGAGATTGCTAAGGGTGTGGATGTACCTCTGTTTACACCAAGGGCAGGGGTAAGGATTGCGACGACAGAAGCAGAGGCACAACAAATGGGAGGAAATGGACTGGGTGGAGAGAATGTTGAGGATCTCAAGGGACAGCTGGAGAGGATGAGGAGGGAGGGTGCGTTTACAGGGCTCAAGGTCACACCTCTAGAGTTTGAGAAGGATGATGATGGGAATTTGCATATGGATTTCATTGTTGGTGAGTGAGAAGATTAAAAAATATTGGAAACTGTAAAATATACGGTTTTAAATGTGTTTTTTTTGTACATTTAGCTGCAAGTAATACTCGGGCTCTCAATTATGGGATCCAAACTGCGGATCGGCTCAAGTCAAAATTGATTGCTGGGAAGATTGTAAGAATTACATGTCATTTAAAGCTTTTAAAGCCCAATTTCAAATAGATTTAAAATTAAATGTGTTTAATCTATTCACAGATCCCTGCTATTGCAACTACTACTTCTGGTAAGTTGAATTGTTTGACAAATTGCAAAAAATTATTATATGATATTTCAGACTCGTAATTAACTTGTAAATAATTACAATTTTTACAGTGGTGGCTGGACTCGTTGCTCTTGAGCTATACAAAGTCATGATGGTAAGTGTATGGATTAAATTCTTGAAGAAAGTACACAAAAATTGGGATTTTAAAGCTAAACTGATTTTTGCATTTAATTTCAGATTGATTTCGAAGCTCTACTTGCTGAAAAGAAGCTCCGAGATGTACCCAACCTTGAACAATTCAAGAATGGATTTGTAAACCTGGCTCTCCCATTCTTTGGATTCTCTGAACCAATTCGTTGCACCCGCTCCAAATATTATGAGCATGAATGGTCCCTTTGGGATCGTTTACGAAGTGTCTGGAGATCTAACCCTGCGAGAATTTATCGATTACTTTAAGAATGAGCATGGACTGGAGATTACAATGATGAGCCAAGGGGTTTGTATGCTTTATTCATTCTTTATGGCGGTTGATAAGCGGAAGGAGCGGATGGAGATGCCTATTGTTGAGGTATACATGAATTAACCTATATTTCTCGATATACATATATGCTAATTGGATTGTATTTAAATTAATAGGTCGTTCGACAAGTGTCAAAAAGGAGCCTCGAACCTCATGTTAAAGCCCTCGTGTTTGAACTCTGTTGCAACGATAATGATGGAGAGGATGTCGAAGTACCCTACGTGCGTTACATTATACCAGATAAATACCTTCATTAAATCAGATTGGAATAAGATGTGTGTACTAACTACTATTACTAATTTAATTAATTAATGCAATGTGTTTGTAAGCTACATAAGCTCTTAATTAATGTATGTCTAGGATTATATTATCCTCGTAGAAGAGTGTTTGAAAAAGAGTTTGGATTAGAATCCTATTTAATTTATAATTTCTTATATGAAAAAAACAGTTAATTAGATTGCTAAAAGTAAATTATAATTTCATTTATATATGTAATTCTTATGTGTAAAATATTCTTGCAAAAAAACAAACAATTAAATGGCAAAATAAATCTTTTTCAATTGAATGAAACTGGGATTTATTAAACTTTATTTTGACGTTAATTTCAACTACTTTTTAAATACAATTATACATTTTTGACTAACATTTTTTTACTTTTTCTGCAGAGATCGGTTGAATCTTTGCTGGCAATTCTGGAATAGGAGCAGTTTTAACTGAGATGCCTAATTTAAAATTAGATATTGAACTTACAGCGACAGCCATCCCGAGCCCTGTCCCAAATCCAATTAACACTGGCCATTGTCTCCTCCCTAATTAGAGAATGACAGAGGACCGAGGTTTAAACTTAAATTGAATTAAGGATAAATGTTAATGGATTCAAAGGGATCCTTACGGAATAGTAATAAAGAAAGGACTCCTCCAATACCAACACCAGCTCCTGTAATTAAAAGTTATTTAATTTATTTTAATAAGAATTTTAGAAATATTATGGATAATTATGAGAATTTTGACATTTAATTTTTTATACCGATCTTTATGAGCCCATTAGCAATACACCTATCCACCTCCTCCACCTTGACCTCTCCGTTTTTCTCCATTAATTAATTAATTAATTAATTAATTAAATTAGTCAGGATTCAGGAACTAATTATCTCAAAAATTGGATTTTTTTAAAAATCCAAATAGATTTGAATGTTTTTGAAATTGGCACTTTATTTAGGTGTACCTACATTTAAGAAAACGTTCACGAAACGTTTCAATTTTCACTTTTTAATCCAAACTTGCAAAATTCTGTTTAAAATTAAATTAACTAATTAATTAATTTTTAATTGTCATTAATTGGTGTCCACCAAGAGCCCCTCGTGAGGATCTTTGGCCACCTTTGGTAAGCACAATTATATAGAATACAAGTGCATGTATTTCCTATTGTCAAGCTATAAAAGCACACGTCAAATTCATTTAATTTGATTTTAAAATTTTTTTAAAGGTTGAGTTTGTCTCCAAATCTCAGTCCTAAAGGTCATGGAACGATTGACGAGGACTTTGGGGAAAAAGGAGGGGAATCAGCAATCTAATATTAAAGTGAGTATCGTACTATATTTGTCGGGTCTAATTAAAAATGTTATTAAATTTGCAATTTACCTATTTTTTATCAATTAAACTTGAATTTTTATTTACAGAAGACAATAACTGCTCACATTGGGGCTATGAAGCAAAATAACTCATCTTCCATTGCTGGAACCTCCACCAAAGTACTGCGGCGTCCAAAAAGCAATCCATTTCTTGCTCCTCCCGTAAAATTACAATTTTATACAAAATATTCCTAACTAAATAATCAAAATACAAAAAATCATTACATATTTTGTAGGTTATTCGTTCATTTATGAAAAAAGTCGAGCTCCCAACCCAGGTCAAAATGTTGAGGAAGATTTGCAGCGTATGGAACGGAGTTTGCATTGAAGAACTCAAAAAGCGGGCATTTCAAGTAAAAATAAAGTTTATTCATATATATTTAAATATTATATAATCCTTAATTTAACAATTAGGGGGAAATCAAAACCATCGATTTGTGTTCTAGCTGGAAACTGGAGGAAAGATTAGCTACATTTTTGAAGGATACCCAAAATAATCCAAAACTTTTTCGAAGCTTTCACTTTAACTTACCTCGATTCCTTCTCAATGACAAATTCCGTCCCATCCTATCTAAATATCCAATTTCCTTTCTACTACTGGAACACAACAACTACGGATACGGACACCAGCAAGATCCTATTCCGGCTGAGGATATCAAGCTGCTAAATTACTTGGATGGAATAGCACCTCACCTTTTTGGATTGGAACTATGTCAAGATAAAGAATTCTACAGTTCAGATGGGCTTGAGAATTCGTTTATTGTTAGCTCCGGAAGGGAAGCCAAGGGAAGGTTTCCGAATCTGAGAAAGCTCATCTTAGAAAGCTTTAAGGGAGTTGAATTATTCAAAAAGATTTGGGGTGAATTTTACATTCAATTGTATTAAATATCGATCGATCTAAAAATTTGAAAGATTTTAATCTTGTAAACTAAAATCTTTTCAGGATTGAAAGAATTCAGCAACCCAGCTCCAAATTTGACATCTCTTTTGCTTGAAATTGAGGATAGGGATTTGAAAGACTTGTTTGGACCCGCTAGGAATTTATGTCAATTGACGCATTTGGACATTGGTGGATTCACTATTTACAAGAACCTGCTTACAATGCTTGAGTAATTTGTATGAAATTATGACAGATTCTTAAAATTTATTGATTTTTCTTAGACGAACATCTTGGATCCTGTCTTTGGCCCATGCTGGGATGAGACTCAAGTACTTTTCCATGCAATTGGCGAGCTTTTATGGTGATGATGCAGAATTAGAAATGGAAGATGAGGATTTAGCAAATGTTATCATTTTCCCCGAAACTTATGCGCAGATTTGTTCCAATCTGACGGCATTCTTCAAAACCCAGGCCAATTCTCTTGAGGATTTGCGTTTGTTGTTCAGTATGAAGCAACATTATGAAATTGAATCCGAGGAAGTGGATGCGAATTCGGTAGGATTTCAGATATCTTTTTTTTTTTTACAAAATATGGATTAATTTTTTAAAATTAGCTCAAAGTCTCACTTCCGGTTTTCATTTCAATTCGCCGTTTGGAAATCTTCAATTCCTCCGAGATTCAATTCAACGGAGAAATTATCTCTAAACCAATTACCTTCCACTCTTATTCCAGGAATTTCCCAGCCCTTGAGGATTTGACAATTCTGGGGAGATGGGAGGACATGTATGATTGGGGAACAGAGCATAAGGAAGCGCCACTCACCCTCAAGAGGCTTAAAGTAAGTGATGGAAGGAATGACATCTTGGGAAGCATCAAAACAATTGAAGACGACCGAGCATATCTTTTCAAAGATGTCCGATCTGTGGAGACCTTAGAAGTCGGCTGGACACCTGGGATGGATGACTTCTTTTTCCGATATGGCGAGGAACTCCCTTGGATTGAATCACTCAAGGTCCTCCACATTTACAGAATTTGTAAACCCTTGAAACTTGGACATCTCAAAAGTATAATTTATTATATTTCAAATTATAAATTAATTCATTAATTGATCTTGATTTAGACTTGAAGACAATTGTAATCGAAAATGATGAATTTAGCGCTCGTGAGATGAACAGAAACATGGGCAATCCAGCATGTGGATGCAATCCAGTGAATCCACAGGATAATACCCAATATTACAAAGGATTCCTGGATATGTTCATCCATATTTCAAAGATGGATCTTGATTTGATCAAATTCCGAGGTTTCGAGGTAAGCTTTTGCTTAATTTACAAATTATAATTTAGAAACGATATTTATAATTTGTAATTAATGACCGTAGATGAGTCCAAAGATTCGGGCCGAGTTTGTCAAGTATTTCCCGTTCAAAGTGAAGTTTGTAAAGGAGCCTATCCCGGATTGGAATCTATTCTCGAATACATTTAATTGATATTTATCGAAAAAATAGTCTACTAGTTTACTATTGTACCAAAGAAAGTCGATGGAACTTGATGATAAGTATAAAAATTATGTATTTATTTAAAGTGCAAAATCTTATATAAAAGTAGCCTAGGAATTGACCTGATTTAAATCCAATGTGTTTTAATTGAGTAATGAGTTTAATAAAAGTCAGGTATTGTTTTTTTTAATTGGGATTGAGTGAGTGAAGGATGAATAGATATATTTCTTTAAAGTATTTTGAGAATATTGGGAGAAGTTATCGAGAAGCGGCTCAAAGGGTCCTTGGACAAGATGAAGAGGAGGAGGAGGAAGATGGGGATTTCTCTCAGCTCCTCCCTCCAGAGGTATGTAACGAGCTATTCTCCTACCTTCCACCGAGGGATATATACTCTGCATCTCAAGTGTGCTGGAATTGGTAAGATTAAATGAAAATATTCAAAATATTGGAACGCTAATTATTATATTATACTTAAATGTTCAGGAGAGATGTCATAAATAATTCAATGCAATGGCAAGATCGATGTATTCAACTTGGATGGGCCACAAAATCAACGCCACACACTTTCTGGTCAAAAGTAGAGAGCCATGTGTCTGATGAACAACTTTTCCAGTATCGAGGGAATAAGAAATCACCAAAATTCCGGATGACACCCCTCGCATCTGATGGCCTAGAACCCCTATGTCATTGGGCAATGTTTTATCGGCAAAGATCACATCTAGAGGTTAACTGGAGGACTGGAAATCATGTCATACATCGTAATTTAATCCATATATTGAACTTATAATTAGTTTAAATATATTTATATGCCAGAAATGGACTTTCCGGAAGATTTGATTTGTAACACGGCTTCCTGTGATGGAAGACTCCTTATAATAGGCACTGTATATGGCTATGTAATGATTTGGAGCGTTTTAGGTACATAATTAAGTATTTATTGTAATTTGTCAAGATTTTTAAATATAATTTACTTAAATTGTCTTTGTTAAGGCGTTCCAAAACTCCTCAAGATCATACCATCAATCCAGAGGGATATTGAAGTTGAAATTGTAAAAGTTACTCAAAAAAGGCTTATAATTCTCTATCAAATTGGACTCCTCCGGGTAATTTCTCGGTTTTTTAATTAATGTGGTAAAGTTCAAAATGGTGTTTTTTTAGATTTACGACATTGAGGAAATGAGTAGGCAAGCTGGAGAGATTTGCCATTGCACCGAAATGAGAATCCTTACCGAATCTTGGGTAAAGAATGATTAATAAATATTTCGAGGGCCATATATCTTTAAAATTGGGATTTCTTAACGTAAGGTATGGGGTAAATCGATAGGGGAGCATGAATTCACAATAAAGGTTCGAGAAGCGACTCCAACGGAGCTTAACACGACTCAAATTGACAATGTCCGTCTCTGGATTAACGAACTATTTCATGGAGAAGCACCTTGGGTTAATGCAGACTACCTAACATCAGATTTGATGATTTCCGCCTCTGAAAAGTATCTAATAATTTCGGGATTAGCTTGCAATACACTTTGCCTTTGGGATTTTGAGAGTGGAGGACTTGCCAAGCGTTTGATACTACCCCCAGGAACTCAAGTTTGCCATAAAGTGGCTTCATCCGCAAAAACTGTATATTTTTCTGGGAGGAGGGCTACCGGAGGAGGTGGAGGGGGTAGATTTGTTCCAGAAGCGAGTGTTTTATTCACTTATAGTTTGAAAGAACCTCTGGGGGATGAAATTGGAGAGATCCCTTGCAGGCAAATTGCAGAAGAGATTAAGGTGGAGGAGGGTGATGAGAGACTCCTTTATGTCACGCCTGAGTCCGATATTTCTGCTTATGATCTTGTCTCAAAGGTATATGATTTTAAAGGATTTTTTGAAGAATTACCCATATATTGTTTTTAATTCGGATTTGCAGAAACCCCTCTTCTTCCGGTCCACAAACTCTCATTTGGATAATATAGTCATCAATAAAGAACTCATCCTATACCATCAATATAGCGGATATCTTACTGCAATCAATTGGGGTGGAGAGAATCTGTATCAAATCATTGGTAAATCTTTGATAAACTGTTATTATTAAATAACAGTTAAAAAAATAACAAATTAAATAACATATAAACTGTTTTTTAATAACAAAGTATTTAGAACCTAATTAATAATCGGTTTAACCCATTTATATCTGTAGCTCATATGGGGTTCATCCGGGGCCTTAAAATTCATAATGAGTTCATAATAAGTGGTAAGTCGAATCAATATTTGTATTTTGTATCCGTATTTGTTGTAATTATAAACGTATGCAATGTCACAACACAAACGGCTTCATTCTGATCTTTTAAATATTTTTTCAGGAGGAGATTGCCGTCAAGTAACTATTTGGGATGTAAGTTGTTCATTAAAAAAAGTTCATGCATTTTTGCACCAATTATTTTAAATAATATAACCTCAATAATTAACTAAAGGTCAAAACCGGCTCCAAATGTCACACAGTCTTTAATCACCCCTCGCATATTGGAAACCTATTTGTTTATGACACAAAAATCATTACGGTGGGCCGAATTGATCCTCCCTGTTTAATTGGCTATTGGTAAATGTGAAAGCAACCGAATCTTAAATTTTTCAATGCTATATTTAAAAGTTTGCATTATAAAATGGACAATGGCTTAAGATTCCCAAAATAAATGCATATGTGCTTCATAGCTCAATGAAATCCGACTCGAAAAAGTAGATATTTTATTCATTTGTTCGTAAATAATTGTCATTTGTTCACAAAACATATTATTTTGACAAAATACCCCTTTTAAAATATTGATTTACTACAATATAGCCCTATAGCCTATAGGCTACATAGGTATGTATTATTCGATAACAACTCCAGTCAAATTGTCACATTTGTTTCTTTATAATTATATTAATTATTAGCCTAGATATAGTAGATTCGTACAGTGCAGTACCTACAATTTACGATATATTTTATATTAAATCATTGCTACTTTTTTATTTAATCCCCTATTATCGTACTATATTATACCGAAAATCTACAATACCATACATATATTTCTTACATACGTTACATATTATAATTATATCCCCTTAATTATAATACGGTATATTATCAGTATTATTCTACTTATGAAACTTCCGATAACTTACGATATTTTATATTCTATATAAATCTAATATTGAGACTATTGTAATATTCATCCCCATATTTGGGCTATCAGCTTTCATTAATTATTAATATTTAATTTATAGAGATATTACAATAATTGAAGCTTTAAGATCTTTGTAATATATTATTTGGCCTTTTCAAAAAATCAAACTCTTTTCCAATTAGAATTATATATATTTGAATTTCATATTATATATTTTTTTATCAGCTACGATAGACTTTAAAATTCTTTAATATTTAAATATGTATTTAAAAATCCGGTTGAATTGAACGAAAAGGTCGCTGCAGTGTTAACATGTTGAAATTTTAACGGTGTTAACACCCAAACATACGGTGTTAACATATGAAAAATTAAATAATATAGGTAGTCGCTACTTA
>JAAZTK010002204.1:0-11740 GCA_036507255.1 Megalothorax incertus
AAAGAAACGGATGTTCAACACCGCAATGGAGGAATTCATGGGCCAACTCCGTGCCAAAAGATCCGAATATTTCTCTTCCTATAATGGAAATATAAATTGTCATAAGAGGACTATGCAGAGTAATCAGGGGGCTATTCGACACCTTGTGCTCGCCTCTCGAGCTGCTATTGAGGTTCCAATTGATAAAATTAATTATACTCGAATGATTAAATTTTTAATCAATTTTAATAGAAAGTGGACGCAATGCTCAAGCAGAGAGAGTTGGTAATGATGATCCTGGAAAGGTGTCGAAGAGGGGAGAGGTTGGAGGAGCGGCTTCATCCATTTGTACTTCGGTTTGGAGAGTGTAATCTCATTGAGGTTCAAAAAGATGGGCAAATGAGTGTCAGAGTTAATGAGGAGGACATTGGCCAGAGATCTCCGCCACCACCGATTAATTCAATTAATGAGGATGGGCTTGTTTGTGACGAGGAGGAAAAAGATCCTTGCAAATGTCATGGAGGAACAGTAGTGGCGAGCTCTCCCCTTAATAAGGTAGGTATTCAATTATATACGGAAATAATTGAATTCATTCATGTGAGAATCTATATTTAGATTCTGAATGAATTTGGAGTGCTGGACAAGTTCTGGATTCGATTTAACCGAGTCTCACTCGAGAAAGCCACCCTGAGAGCAAAAAGGGAGGAGTTGGCCAGGGATAACTTTAATCTCAGGCTTGCCATACGAAATTATATGGGAGGAGTTAATCCTGCTAATTTGGATGTCAACTTTTATTCGAACCAATACGCGGTACAACTTTCCTCACCTAATAATCCTCCTACTAACCTTTCCTATACGGCAACTAATACTCCTAGATATTATTTTCCTTGAATTTCTCACAAATCCCTCCTATTTCTCCTTACAGGAGAAAGAGCATGACAAAATAAAGCGAATGGACCAAGTAAATTCCATAAATGACAAGATAAAACAGACTCGGAGGGGCGTAATATTTGTACCATCAAGAGAGTATGATTGTAATTTAATTTGTGATTAAACAAAAAATTGTAAACATAAACTTGGAATTTGTTCATGAATAAACTTGACCAACATTCATCATCAGTAAACTATTTTTATTCATTCTTGAAAATATTTTACACTGAGGATTAAACCAGACTCGTATGGGGCAAATATGTATAGGATTTTTATAAATTCGTATAAAGCAATTTCTTAAAATGGAAAGATCGGAGGTCATAAGCTCAGACCAGTATTTGATAAGAACTTTAAATACGGAGATTTCTAATCTCTAATCCATTTATCTCTAGAGTTTATCTAGAGCGCACATATGTCAATATACGCGTGCTCTCGGGCTGAATTTTGAACTTTAATAATTACTCATACTTGTAAAGATAATGGGAATCATATGAGGAGGGTCCACCAAAGCCATATGTACCAGTAGAACATTGGGTTAGGAGAGAACTACGTGATCGTGCGATTGCAAAACAAATAATCATTCCAATTAAATTACCCTTATAAAAGAAAGTTGTCAAAAAATAATATATAGTTGTTGCATCAGATTGCTCAGATCCTTAGTCCAGTTCGAAATTGACTCTTTGATCGAAATAAATATATTCTGGTAATACTCGGGATATTACTCGAGAGCAGCTCGAGTAATATCAAAAGTAGCAAAACTGATTTTTGCTGGATTTTGCGAATAGTTGGGCTTGTTAGCGAAAAGCTCTCAACACGTCATTCCATCTCTCCAGCAGTCTGCACTTGCTCTCATTCAATTTCCAACCCTGAAATCAATTCCACTCTCAACTGGAAACTCTCCAGACACATTCTGATACTCTCACCTCTCCAGGGAACAAGCACACACGCTCTCTCCGTCTCTCTCTATTGTTTAATTAGCTGATACTTAAACTCTTTCTTTTAATCCCCCAGTTAAAGTGATATTAAGCATTTGATCCCGTGTGTGCAAATTTGCCCTTGGAGAGAATAAGAATTTAATTATATTAGATACGTTTGAAGAGCCGAGTGCAATCAGGTAAGACCCAATAGATGATTGGGTGAAAGTTTAAATTTTATTAAATCTAATCTCTTAATTTTAGGCATGTCTGCAACTGATGAAGTTTTAACTAATGGACACGCCTCAAATAAGACTGTACCAATAGAGATAGATCTGAAGGGGCGAAGGAGGATGCCAATGAAGATGCCATCGGGGATCAGCAGAGCATCTTTTGAAGATCTTGACCCACCTGGGTCACCGCGAACTCCTAGGACAATCACAACGCCAGGTAAAATTCTATTTTTAGAAAATCAGCATAAAAGTTTGCAAAGATATAAATGTTGAATTATGGGATTTTTATAGGACACGAGAATTGTAGTTTTCATCATGATTTGGAGCTGGATCACAAGCCTCCGACTCGGGAGTCCCTTGTTCCAAAAATTGCAAGCGCATATAATGACGTTCTCACAGGTAAATACAATTTCAACAATACCTTCTGAATTTTTAATTAATTTACTTTTAGGACTTGGAGAGAATCCGACTAGACCAGGTCTTCTAAAGACTCCGGAGCGAGCAGCGAAAGCCATGCTATTCTTTACTAAGGGATATGATACTACGATGGAAGGTTACAATTTATAAATATTCTCAATATGGAATTCTAGATATATATAAATCATGCATCTATCCTATCTGTATTTATTTACCTAATTTATCCCGGAAATCAGTAACAGGATTAAATTTATAATATTAGCTAAAATACTAATGGTAAATACGAAAATGGCAAAGGTCTCTCGTGGGCCGTGGCCTAAGGACATTCAGAAAACGTGGGCTAATCATATATTTCTCTTCACAAGAAAACTAATCGGATTTAGTCAAAACCGTTTCGTCAGAAATGGTGGGAGTAACGACGTAAATTTAATTGAACACAATGTTTTAATTTAGAATGGGCTAAGAGTACATATTTACTTGAGAAGAAGCATTTCCGGAACGTTTCAATCCGTTCCATATAAGAATTTAATCAAAAGTTCCATTTTAAGCTCTTCTTCAAAATCAAAGCCATGATCAAAAATTGCGAATCTTCTGGAGAGATTTTGAAAAATCAATATATTGCTTCGCCCCACTTATTACTATTCAATAGCCTCCGTATAGTTTATAGGCACTTTACTAATAGGTTCAGTCCATTGTAATTTCCCCATAAAGTAGCCGATCCGAGACAAGAGGCTGGGCCATGAATGGGCGGTTTTACGAAAGATATACTGGCTATAAAATAAACGGAAGCTTTCAAGAGAAATAAACGAAAAGGAATGTTTTTCTTCCCAAGCACCTACTTGTTGAAGGAGAAAGTGTAGATGTGGAAAGGTCATTGGGGAAAGACGAAAGACGGATCGACACGGCCGTCAATCGATATGTTTGAACGAACCCTTCCTCAGAATTCCTCCGAATCTCACCGGAGGAGGATACCTGAAAGGGTCCGAGAGAGATCCAAGATGCGCAAAAATCCTCTTAAAACATTTCTTTCCCCCACCCTCGAATTTGGTTTGGAATGCATCAGACATTCAATTACAAGGGATTCCTTGTTCTTCTTTGCTCTCATCTTCACAGGGGCGTGGAATTAACCACTCTTGTTGTTTATCTTTCCAAAAGAATCCTCGAGAAAAACATTGTAGGTAAACCCATATACCTAATACATTGGATATACTACAAAGGCTCTGAATTCAGAGGAATGATGTATTACTTTCTTTGGGCTGAAAAGAGTAATGCTTTTTCCCTCTTATATCTATGTAAGAAGAGCTTCTTATCGTCTGACGGTCTGAGCCTTTCTCGGGCCGAGAATTCCATTTCTCAAAAATGTGGGTTACGAACACAAGGGAATATTATATTCACTTCATTTGAGCAATTTAATGGAAGTTCCTTGTTCCTTGTACTAGCTTACTAGTACCCACTTGTAGCGGTGTTCCATACGCCTACGATGAAAAGAGTCAAGACTCAGAATAGAGATTCTTTTATCTCTTTAATAGATTATTACAAGACTCGCAGTGTTCTAAAAGGGTTTGAGACTCGGAGTGAGTGATTTACGAAAAAATAATATACGGAGAAAGCATATAGGAATGCACTACACCCAATTCGGTTTCGTATACTGTTGGAAAGTCAGAATTCATAGGAAAATTAAAAAATCTTCAAAGGAAACTGCGTAGGATCCGATTTTTTAAAAGCTTAATTGAAAATCTTATCTTTTAGAAGTTCTGAACGATGCTATTTTTGATGAAGAGACGGATGAGATGGTTGTGGATGAAAGATATTGAAATGTTCTCAATGGTATGAGAGAAATAATTTTTTAAATGCCTTAAGACAATTCATTTTTCTCCCAAATAGTGCGAGCATCATTTGGTTCCATTCTTTGGGAAAGTGTCAATTGGTAATTTACTGATATTTTAATAAATTGGTTGTAACGGGATTCTCCCCTTTAAAAGGATACTTGCCAAATAATAAAGTACTCGGGTTGAGCAAGCTGGCCAGAATTGTAGAGATGTACGCTCGTCGTTTACAACGTAATTTCTTAAAGTTTTTAAAATTATACAAATTCCATTTTAATCGAAATTTAATTATCTCAATTCCTCAAATAGTTCAAGAGCGGTTGACTAAGCAAATTGCGGAGGCGGTAATGAAAGCTATAGAGCCTGTAGGCGTAGCAGGTAAGAGATGAAACTTTCTTCTATAATTTTTAATTGGAAAAATAATCTTACCCTTTTTATTACAATTTCAGTGGTTTGTGAAGCTTCGTAAGTTGAATTAAAAAATTTGTTAAAAAATTCAATTAATAAAGTCCTTTACAATTTATAGGCACATGTGTATGGTGATGAGGGGAGTGCAAAAGATCAATTCGAAGACCGTTACAAGTTGCATGCTTGGCGTCTTCCGGGAAAATCACAAAACTCGGGACGAATTTTTATCTTTTTGCAAAACTTAAACTGCGTATGATGACAGAGCAATAGAATTAGCATTAAATCTAGATTTTAGAACTGGACAATCTGCTTAAACATTAATATTTTTTAGATAGATTAGATCTTAGGACTAGAAGTTTAGACTTGAGAATAATTAGGAGTGCGCAGTATTAATTACGAGTATCTTTTTAAAATTTAATAATTTGTATGGACCAAATATATGTACTTATTCCAAAATATTTACTTTTTACATAGTTGGGTATAACCAATTAAATTGTAAAGTAAAAGTAGGGTATTTAATATTTTAAGTAATTTATTGTCATTTTGCCAAATCTATCAATGTATCCGATAGTACCCTACTTATATAATAATCGTAGTAGCTTATATCCTTATGTAGTATGAGACTTTTAAGAAATTATCTATCGAAAATGTCAAATTAAAATGAAACGAAGGGACCAACTCTCTGAAAATGTTTTTACGGCCTAACTAATCACAAAGAACCACAAAGAACCAAGAAACATTACATATTATTGTAATTAACTACAAAGTACTAGTATCAGTATTCGATAATACTAACTTTGTAGAAAGGTATCTACTAGTATTGTAGATAAAACCTAAAATGAATTTGTAGTTACCCATATATTATATTTATAAATTATTAGTATATCCTATAGATATTGTATAGGATAATAGATACTAAAATAATCCTACGACCTTAGCTTAAGTATCTGAAGATCTTTTGCAATAGGAAATTATATTGAAGATTCGAAATTGTACCTGCTTGAGCTAACGCTCAGAGCTCTAATTAACCTGTTACCTCGACCATTGTGACATTAATAAATGAATCTGTACATATTAGAACGAACTTTAATCCGTTAAAAAAGGATTTACCTACATATTACATATAATTTAAATTTTAAAAGGTATATAAAATTTGACGCATTATAGTAGGGTAATTAATTTCCGTATCTATCATCAAAAATTGAAGAAATTATGTAAATAAAAATCCCTTTGTAAGGGCGCTTGATTAGAAACACATAATAATTCCTAATACTTGAGAATTTTGGTAAATACCAAATATTAGTAGCAGTAAACTACCATTATATCTGTAAAGCATATGCCAATACATATTACAAAACTGTACATATCTATATGCTTATACATACTAAGGACGTATTAGTACAGTACCCAATATATTGTAGTACTACCTACTAGTAGTACTAGGGATATACAGACTATATTGTAGTACTTGGTAGTAGATAATAGGTAGGATATCACAAAAGCATAAATAAAGTTCTATTTCGATTTAAAATTTGAATTATCATTGCCATTCATTAATTTATTGTATTTTATTTTAGCAGATAATTTTTATTGTAGATTTTTCATTGCTCCACTTGTTTTGAATTCAAGGAATGCATCAGTTTTAAAAAGTTTTAAAAGTAGGTACTAGGTATCGTATAGCTTACGTATCTACTTGTATTGTATAGGTAGTACTTCTACCTCCAGGAACCTTACTGTAGAGTACTAATCAAAGAACGTGGAAGGGACAAGGTACTATTAATATTGGTACTAATAGCTTATTAGCAAAATTAAATCGAATAGTTTAATTGTGCATTTGACAATTTATACAGATTATAAGCATATATATCGGAGACTGGGAATATAGCCGTTCAGAATATCCGTAGAGTACCTAGTTCTACGAGTAGTGCCTCCTGTTATACCGTATTAGTAGGTACGATAAAACTAGGATATATAGGGGTATTCTTTCGAGCTTAGAGTTTACTCCCCACAGAACTTCAGTTGCCTTCCTTCTCTGCTCCGAGTCGGACAGAGTTTCCCTTTCTATCTGAACACTTGCCGGCTTATTCACTCTACCCTTTCTTACGAGTTTAATAAAAGGATCCAATTATAAACAACATTATTTTAAAATGTGAAACCTGGAAATTTTATTTCCACGCTCCATTCGTGTTCAATTCTATATATTCAATTTAGCAGTCGATAGATGCAAATGAGATTTGAGATTCAAAGTGCCCAAATCGTGTTCAAGTAGCCCTTAGTCCGGCTTAACCAGTCCGTACCTACATATCTGGAAATCTTCATAATGAATCGAATCCTCGCGTTATTCCTCTTGCAAGTATTCCTTGTCGGTAAGTCGACTTCATAGTTGATTAATTCAATTAAAATGTACATTCAAAATCTCTTAAGAACACTCCCCTTCCTCCCCCTAAACAAGTAATCTCTTAAGAGTGTGTAAGGCTCATAAATTGATAAATCTGGAAAATGCATTCGACTCCTTCTTCCCCTTCCTTTTCTTAACATGCCCAGGCAGGCATACCGCTTATTTACTTATTTATGGGGAGAAACTCTTGAAACCTCTTGAGGAAATCATTTTGGTTAAGAAAACTTTTGATTTCTCCGACATCCCCCTTCCTTGAATCCTTCACAATATGACTCTGAGACTTTGACGTGACTCTTGCAAGTTTCACAGATTGAAATGAATAAATTTCAATTGTTTCCCCCCAGTTATTCTTTCCCTTCCTTCCTCCTATGAATAACCTTGCCTTAGTAGCCTTCTTAAGTTTGTTTGTATACAAACACTTGCCTCCTGAGAGGAGTTTGACACTTTCCCAAATGGAATCATGTATGTAATCCGTTTGTATGCATTATATCTTGTTTGTGGAACAAAGTTTTGTCGTCTCTCTCTCGACAAGATTTCCTCCCCTTCCTCAGACTCACCACTACGGCCGCCACTACCACTTTCGGGTATTAAGCTTTAGGGGTGCAGAATAGGGAGAGATAGCGCCGGCATCGATTTACCCATAAACGACCCGGGAAATCTATAGAGGGTAGAGGGAGGGAGTTGAAATGTACGTATTGGGGTTCGTATAAATTGGAATAAACCCCTTGCATATACGAAAGTATGCACACAGACCTTAAACTCGAACTCATTGAAAGCCTGCCCGAATTAATTCGCTCTTATCCCGCTCCCGGGTTCTATACGGTCCTCTCGTTTATGAGTAGTTTTGCATGAGTCACTCGATAGTAAAATGCCAGAGAAGCCATTTATATGGCAAAATACCCTACTCTCCCCTTCGTCGTTTCATCAGGGAGAATTCGGGCCATTATTATATGGGCTTACTTCCCCCGATAAGTATCCTACCTTGGGATAAGTATGCGTATTTCTGACTCTGAGCAAATACGCATATAACTTTCAAATACACAACCTAGCTTCCGGAAGGAACTCTAGTTTTGTTCTGGGTTTTTGGACTTTTGATAAGTTCGAAGTTTCGGGCCCCCTTCCTTCTTCCAGCTTCATCTTATAGCGAGTTTTACTCAGATTATGTACATCGATGATAAAAATTGAAACCCTCGGATTCTAATCTAGACCATGGGCTTTTATTGCTCTGGCCCAAGTCCCCCAAAAACTTATACAGCACAGCTATCTTCAAATGAACGGCTATTATACGCCGTATTCCCTTTCTTTCCCTCAAATTTCCTCTCCCCTCATCATAAAATACAACCCTTTACTTTCCTATATTATACTTATACTACGTACCCTTTGCCTATACATTTTTACAACCCCAACTAATTTCCTAAGGCTGATCCTATCCCAAAAACTCGCTTTTAAAAGGATTAAAAATCTATTGTCATTTTCCAGGGTGGACGAGTTCCGCGGATGACTTTTATTTTACCAAACCATCAGACGAGAATGAGGTTGCTGTCAAAACAGTGCTCGAGGGAGAGTCAGTCAATTTGGAATGCTCAGTCTCAGATTCAAATTCTATCCAATTTGCATGGACCACGGAGGAGGGACCCGTACTAAATACAACGAGGAGATGGCAAATTGGTCCGAATCTATTCATATCTCGGGTCCTACACAAATATGATGGGGAAAAGTTCTTTTGCGAAGCTACCAACTCTAGCTCAGGATTTACTCTGACGAGCAACCCTGTTCAGCTCAACATCATTTGTAAGTATCTATCTAAGAATTAAGAATTTAACGAGGGGAGCATGCAAAGAGATTTTATCTTGCAAGAGATTACATATTAAGGAATGCATTATAATGTATGCATAAGGGCTGATGCATATTCAGAAGGGCCCCCTTACAAATCTTCTAAATGAACCATGACATTAATATATCATGCTCTCGGCTTCTTTTCATACGAACAGTGTGTAGTCTAATGCAGTAGGTAGTTCAAAAGTCAAGCCTTCCGAGAAAAGGCCAAGGATTTTAAGTTTATGCAATTCATAAGGGTATCTTCTTTTTAAGCACCTTATTTATCACATGCCCCTCATTCTTCTTTTTATAATGGGCATCTTTTGTACCGGTAAATACTATAATAAAGAAGTTAGTTAGAAATTGGAAATTTTAATTTAAACCACGATTACAAATATTTAATAGTACATATATTGTATTAATATGTATAACCTATATATGATACATAAGTACATCTGGTCCAAGAATCTGTGTTATTATTAAAATACTCTTTCTATTAACTCCTAAAATCGCAAAAGGTGTTTAATTTATTATAAATTAATAATTCTAAATTAATTTTTATTCTAAATTAAAAAACAATCTATAGGTATTATAACTGTATTTCGACGTTATACCTACTTATTATACATAGGTATGTGAGTTTTTTTATTATTCAATACGGAATCGGATAGTAGTAGTAATATATACCTATGCACTCGTATGTACATTAATATCGCAAGGATTAACATTAGCTATGAACAGGATCAACGTGTTGGTTGATTTTAGATTTAAATATTTACTCTAGAATCAAGTTATCTACCGACAATGCCTCTGTCCAACATGGTAGATAATAATATTTTTCAAATTAATCCCCTTGTTTCGGATTTCCCTTGCCGAAATTTCCCTACAAAATATAACAAATTGAAATAATGTAATAGCATCGAAGGAATATCGGGCAATTATTTATTTATACTAGCTGTTAAAAATTCAATAAATCCCTACTTCCTAAGCTATGTCCAGCAAAAGGGCTTAATTTGATTTCCAGAATGATGGACAAGAAAATAGAAGGAATTTAAAAATATCTAAATCCTTTGTCGGCTCCCCATTATCCGAGTCTTGTGACACAAATATTCAAAATTAAAGGATTTTATGGGATTATGAAATTTTAATCTATGTAAAGCTTATATTTGGAAAAACTCGCTTATCCATCTACGATAGCTCAAAGAGAATTTGATGCGAATCTTATCAATTAAAGGTGCAAATGGATTCAATGTTTAAAATAAAATAAAAATGTGCATTCTTTTTCCGAGTCATAAAACATAAGGAATTTTGTAGTGAAATCCCTGATTATAAACTCTATCTGTTTTGAATATATTGTTTTATGGTATGAGGGAAAGGTTCAGATGAAACTTCCCTAAGGGGAGATTAGAATAAAGATGTAGATGAAGTAAAGCTCCACAAAGAAACTTCACCTTAAAGTTTGTTTTGGTTTTAAGGAAAAAGCTTTGCTCTCACATAAATACACTGTCATAATAAACTATTCGGATTCCAGCAGTTGTAGTATTACTAGAGAAGGTGGATCGTGTTTATTTTACCCTCCTTTTTTATACCTGATATTTCTATTCCTTTTCTTTCTTTCTGACTGCTCGAGTTCCTTGAAATAAAATTCTTCACCCAAATTTATTATCGGTTTGAATACTAACTTTTTTTACAAGAATTTTGACCCCTCACTCTTTAGAATTTTAATGAGCAAACTTTATGTTGAATGTCAAAATGTATTTAGAATAAATAATATCTTATTTACACAGCTCTAAACCATATGTATTTCAAAAAGATCTTTCTAATCAGCCGCATCTTGTATCCCAATTCCCAAGAGTATTGAATAAACTCGTTGGACCCCTGCTGCTTACGAGTTATATATTTTCAAACATTCTTTTTTTTCAAGGGGGGTGATCGGGTGTTAGTTTGAATGTGCTTATCGGATAGTTGAGTGTGGAGTTTGTAAAGTAACTTGAGAAAAGTTGTGTGAGGTACGTTCAGCATGAATTGCTTTATAAATACCAGTAAGGGCCTAGTGCTAAAATGTATATTAGGAAGATCTTTTAACTTTTCTCAATACGAAAAAGTCCGTAAAAGACATTAAGAAGAAAGGTAGGGGGAGGAGGAGCACCAGAGTTTCTTATAATTGGACCCATTTGGTGCATTCGTTAATGTGACATCGTAACTTGGGATTCCCCCATCATCTCAGCTGTCTCCTAAATAAGTTCCCTCTTATCCTCTAGCTCCTTGCACCCTTATGAGATTCTACTTATCCGTAGACTACTCTCCCTACAAAGTAGTAGTAGATAGCACATCTCGCACTCCTCAAGAATTCACATTCCCATATCGAAGGGGGAGTTGAGAAACAAAACTAGGATTACTCAGATAACAACTGAGCTCAACTTCTGAACTTGCATTAACCAGAACATGTGTACGAAAAACTTTCATTAGTTCTCATCCTTTTGCTCCATAATTAAACACATATATCATACAGATACAGATATTACATTTAAGGAAAAAACTATTTTTGATTTCATTTTTAAAAAAAGTTGAGAACCAACTCCGATAAAGGGGATTTGGAGAAGGCGGAGAGGAAGGGGTTGAAATTAAATAGCGCTTTACTCGGGGTAATCAGCCGAAGCTTGAGCTCGTTTACTTGCTAATATAAAAGGGCTTAAATGCTTTTTTTTCGCGAGGGTGATGGGAATGACGATGAAGAAGATATAGAAAGCAATTGGGGTTAGGGAAAGATTTGGGAAAAGGAAGCTACTTCAATGTGACTTTGTCAGTGCTAATGTA
>JAAZTK010002205.1:0-11739 GCA_036507255.1 Megalothorax incertus
TGAAATGGAAAAATGTCCCATTGCCTCTGAGGATCACTTAATCCAATTTCCAATTTGCATTCACTTTCATCTCATGTCAAGTCTCAACTAGTCACATTTATAATCCTTTTAAAGACTCTATCTAGAGGCGTGCTGAATCCTCCTTGTATTTTAATCTCATGTTTAAAAGCGGAAGCAATTCACATAATGTGATTGGTTAACAAGAGGATGATCTTTTGTTCTTTTGCATAATGGGAGGAATAAATATATTACATATTCAAATCTGATATATCGTAGTCGTACTACTATGTAGTACTAGTAGTCTAGTACACAATGTGTATTGTATCGGTACTTATTCGAAAAGATCACAATAAATAACTACTGATTTACAGCCAAACTTTTGAGTTTTTGACATATCTCCCCATATAAATCTCCTACTAATCCTTACCAGATGCTGGGGCGATTTCTTTGGGCGCAGAGGACACTGGGGCAAAATCATCAAAGTCTGAATCGTCGTCTGACACAACGGATCTTTTAATTAGTGATGGAGGAGGAGGGGTACAAGAAGTATTGCAATTGGCTCTAACCTCACATATGCATAGTAATGTTAATAGAGTTATAGCTGCCCCCACTCTTTGTGTGAATTGAGATTGTCCCATGGCTTAATTAAACTGGAAGGTTTTTTTCGGAGGGATAAGGAGGGGAAAAACGAGGCACTTTTTTTATATTTAAAAGGCACCGGATTTATCTGGTCCAAGTCGACCAAAACACTCGTGTGGGAGGATTATAAACACTTTTTTTATTAAGACCTCAAAGTAAAAAAAGAAAGAAAGTCCCGGGATAAAATGGGAAAGTAACACAAAGAGACACGGGTTTTGCTCCCGGGCAGAATCAGATGAAGAAATTAATTTTGTCCTCAACAAAATGGTTGAGCTGGCTGCTAAGTAAATAAAAGAAATATTAATTAGCTAAAAGTACTGTGCACAGTATTCTAAGGACAAAGGTGAGAGGTACTTTGAGATTATTTCTTCGCTATACGAGTCTCAAATGAGCCCAAACTTTTTGTTCAAAACAATCTACTCTCTTGTGATGACGAGTGGAGACTGACATAAGGTGGCCAGGGTGGACATTAGATTGGATCCAAGACCCAATTTACAAAGAAACCTTTCAATTTCATTCAGGTTAAATATCATACGACAAATGGAAAGGGGCCATTTAACTTTTGCGGCTTAGAGCTTGCATTCTTATCCTTAGAGCACCTACCTATAAACTTAATTATTATAAAATTTGCTGACATTTAGCACTCTGTAGCTTTACCTAACTTTATTTTTGGAGTTTTTTCTGTGAAAGATTTAATCCATAATCCTCTCTTCTTAGAATTCGAATCTCAAAAGTACGTCATATGCGAATCGATCAAGGCAGTCTTCCTCCAATTAATTAAATTTGGAGCATGGGGGAAATTTTGTATTAATTAGCAAATTGATTGCAAATCCATTCAAACCAAACCACTAAATACTCAAGGTATATATAGGTCAAGGGTCAATATTTCGTACATTATTATATTGATGTACTGATATAATACGTTAATGATCCGAAATTCTGAATTGGTATTTGCAAAAACAAATGGATTAACCAAAGGCCAAAAAAATCTTTTAAGAATCCAAATAGAATCTTCTGCATCTTTCAATACAGGAGGATCCGTTCAAATATTACCTAATAAATAAGGGCCCGTAGCATTTTGGCAAATAAAAATAGATCTTTTATCCGTAATGAGGGGCATGTTTGTTTGGGCTTATCTAAAACCCTTAACTTTCTTAAGAACATACCCTACCTAATACTGATATATACTCAAAAAGATAAGCCTCGCGTAAAATGCAATGCATATTCGATATCTTTCTAAAATGTACTACTATCACTATCAGTATTATACGAGTATATTTATATTAAGTTATCAATTTGAAGCACGTGTCGTTTAAATCTCTTTAATTGACATTTGGTAAATTGCGGTACGAGTAATAGATCCCAACTGAGAAACGGTCTTAGAAAGAGACGCTTCTTTAAAACATTCAATTAGCCAATGCAAAGGTTATAAAATGTTATGCAATTATTGAGATCTAGAACTTTTTTACGAGTTTTCAAAGTTCTCAATTATTCTAGAGAGCAACAGGCATAAAAACATGTATCGTATATACTAGGTAGTCAAATGACCAGTCAAACAACGCAAAGAAAGAAAGAACACAAGGTCGCCACAAATTTTTGGGACAGTTTGCGTTAGAATTGAACGGAGGCACTCGAGATCTAGGTGTCCAATCTCTTAATTAATAGGAACGATATAGCAAAAGGTACGTATACTTGATTTGATTTATGAATTACATTTTTTATCCCAGTAAAGTTTAATGAACAAGTATCGCTACTGCAGTAAATGGTGGAAATTTCATAACTTTTCCTTTGAGAGTAGCTCCCCTTAAACTTGAATGGGGGGAAATTGGGATACGAGTACAAATTGAGTGCATAAAGAGTAAAGACCTCTCACTTGAATTAATTAACTATTCGTATATTGCCTGTAACTTGTATATTATACATAAAACTCGTAAGTCATAGAATATTGTACTAAAAGTTTATGCTACGTACTGATCGATAAAATTTGACACTAAACTTCTACTATACTCGTATTAGTTACTAATTTAGTCTAATAATTATTAATATGTAGTACACTTGATTGAGCCCCGATCCCCCCGGTATAGTATTCTTCAGCAGCTGACATAACTTCCGTCACCAATCTTCAGGGCATTGCATCATTAGCGCTTAAATATTCCCTTATTTCGCTCATATTTATTAATCTGATGCTGAGGGATGTGAACAATCTTTCCTTTTGGCTCATTTTGATCTTCGACCAAATTGAGAAGCTCTTTAGATAAACTCTTAACTCGTAATATCCTTTGTTGGGGAAATAAGAAATACGACAAACTTTTTTGGGGATTCATCTAGTATTATAATACGTATACTGTAAGGGCACTCACATTAAGTAATTGTTGAAGATCCTTTTACTGTTTTACAGTTAATACATATTACTGCATCCGTATAAATTGTACAGGTTGTATTGCATGTTATAAACGTTCAAGGAACAAAGAATCTGCACACCATCTATTTCATGCGCAAATTGAAACGAACAAAAATCAATAGCAAGTTCCCAAGTTCAGCTGACTCTGACTCAATTAATTATTAATTTCAAGCTTAATCCTTTCAAATTACTAGATACTCAATCTTAATTATTCTGTCATTGGTCAAGGTCGAGGAGGTCATTGTGAATTTAATTTTAGGATCTGCGTAAATTGGGAGTTTGTGGAAAAGAAAAAATTGTCAATTTGCAAAAATTGAAAGGTAAACAAACTTTCTAAAATTTTATACGCAATTTTTAATTGGTTATGTAGCTACCTTCCATTTTAATTAATGCATAAAGTATAACCTTTTTTATTAAAATTGCAGTGTGACACAGTAATATTCAGAGATTAAGAAATGGGTGCAGTTCTTGGTGTTTTAACTGCAGGGCAGGTAATTGACATTTCTAAAAAAATTGTATTTGTTCTTTAATCCATTTAATTTCAAACTAATTATTCTATTTAAATCCCTTCTAGTTGGCCTGCTGTTGCGGAAGTGCAGCTTGCTCTTTGTGTTGTTCAGCATGTCCAAGCTGCAAAAATTCAACATCAACTCGAATCATGTACGCCCTTGTCCTCCTCCTCACGGTCGTGGTTTGTTGTATAATGCTGAGCTCTGGTCTGCAAGATGAAATGGCAAAATTACCATTCTGTAAATCCGATGGGAGTCTGACCAACCTGGGGATAAATTGCAAAGAGCTAAGTGGCTACCTCGCCGTGTATCGTGTCTGTTTTGGAGTGACAATCTTTTTTGGGATCATGTCATTGCTTATGATTGGCGTTAAAACCTCAAAGGATCTGCGGGCGGGTATACAAAATGGATTTTGGGCAATCAAGTTCCTCATCATCATTGGAATTACAATTGGAGCATTCTTTATTCCGGAAACTGGAGGATTTGGGACAACTTGGATGTATTTTGGGATGGTTGGAGGATTTGCTTTCATTATCATCCAGCTTATCCTCATTGTTGACTTTGCACATTCTTGGGCGGAAAGTTGGTTTGCAAAATATGAGGAATCCGAGTCGAGGGGATGGTATTGTGCACTCCTTTCCTTTACTGGTCTACATTACATCCTTGTAATTACATCAGCCGTACTCTTCTGGATATATTACACAAATGTAATTTGCTTTTACATTAAAAATTGCTCAAAAACTTTAAAAATATACCAAAATTCATTTATATTCATAATCTAATTCATTTATTTCTAATTTAAAGTCGGATGGCTGTGGACTTAACAAGTTCTTTATATTATTCAACCTGATTCTCTGCGTTGCAATGAGTGTGGTCTCGATCCTACCTCGAGTTCAAGAGTTTCAACCATCTTCTAGGGCTTCTTCAGGCATCTGCAGTCTCACTCTATGTCATGTTCCTCACTTGGTCTGCAATGGGGAACGGCGAAGGTAAAGAGGATATGCCTAAATTCATTTAAAATACAATAGGCATTATTTTGACCCTATAAAATTACTTTAAATAGATGCTAAATGCAAGCCAAAGTTTATTGACGATGGGGATAATCCAGCGAATGCAGGACAATCTCCCACGATGGACACGCAAAGTATTGTTGGGCTAATCATTTGGATTGTTTGCGTGCTTTATTCAAGCATCCGGACATCTACATCCATCTCAAGCAGCTCGTCTTAACATTGCCAACAATTTGCTAAAAGATGATAACACGGCAAATGTAAATAGGGTTGTTATTAAGCTTTTAAAAATTAGATTAGGCTGCACATTTAAAAAGACTTATAAAAAAATTGATTGAGAAACTCTGTTTTATTTCAAAAAGGCAACACCAACCGACCCTGAGAGGGCAGCCCCTGGAGAAACACAACACGATAAGGTTTGGGACAATGAGGATGAGGGAGTTGCATACTCGTGGTCATTCTCCCATATCATGTTTGCAATTGCTACGCTCTATGTCATGATGTAAGTGAAGAGTTTAGGAAGATTCAAATAATTAATAAAATCCTTTTATAATTAAAATTAGGACTCTGACAAATTGGTTTACACCTTCAACGGCTGAAATAACAAAGCTGTCACAAAATGAGACCTCAGTTTGGATCAAAATTGTCTCTTCTTGGCTCTGTGTTGGCCTCTACATTTGGACCCTTGTAAGTCTTTGATTTTTTGCAAAAGATTGATTCAAAACATAATTAATTTATTTTGGATTTCAGGTTGCTCCTTGCTTCTTCCCTGATAGGGATTTCTCATAAATCGCAGTAGAAAAGAAATCGCAATATACCCTTTCCTAATTAAACATAAGTGAATTCCTAAGTCATATGTCATGATGTCATCTTTAAATGTCCCAATAAGAATAAGTTAAATCATATTACCTTTAATTATATCTATATGAAGAAAGAAATAAGATGCATTGTGTTAATTAAATCTACAAAGTTCCATTTTTAGCTTATAAACGAAATCCCAAATCTGTCTAAACTGTCTAATTAATAATCCTTGCAAATACCCGACTTTTGTCCCGAGATATCTAATTGGACTTTGCCGGGACTTTACCCTTGGGCTAGATGATTAGATTACCTTTTAACTTTGTTTAAAAATATTATTTATCAATTAAAATGAAATGTACAGTAGAGACTCATATTCATCCTCAGTTGGAGTATTTGGTATTGTTTGGTTGTAATTTGATTTTGTATTCGTTTTGTTATGAATTGAATTCCATTTGTGAAAGCAAGTGAAAGTACTAGTATTGTACGATATAATATATGAATAAGAGTAAATGTTATGTTATCTATAATATTGTTATTAATAGACCTACTTTCTACATTTTTTTATAGAATATTTTCAAATGATACGGATTCTGAGCAGAGGATTTTAATTTAGCTTTCTATAAAAGTTATACAATTCCTAATTAATTAACTACTTGTATTCAAAGCTAGGTATCTAAAATCCTGAAAGTAAGTGGCTGTAAAGTGTAAATTGTAGGATGTTAGCGCCCAAAAATCAATGTTAAAGATGCAGAATTTTAAATGCTCATCGTCATACTGTCTTTTGTTAGAATTAGACAATTATTAATTATTATAGAAGAAATGCAATGTTATTATTATTAATTACTTGAAATGCCTATTAGTAGTTAATATTATAAGTATTTTTGATTGCCCAATTAGTCGTGGCCTCGTAGGCATTGCATATTTCTCATATTTGCTGATATTTGTCAATTTCATTACTTATAAAGTTATAATTATATCAGTAATGCAAAATGTACCTATTAGATTGGCCATAATTTGAAAAATATGAATAAAAACAAAATCCTTCACTTCCGGTCATAAAATGATTGAAAATCGTTTTGAAAACGTTTCCCCGCCAAAAAATCCCAGACAGCTTGTCGCCGAGTTTTCTCGGGGCTTTCCTTCAATTTCTTCCCGGTCGAACGAGAAGTCTCGCTTTTCATTTCCATCTTCAGTGTTCAATTAGCTCTCGTTCAAGGTCCATTCCTTGCTCTCCTCCACAAAAAAAGTCGAAAAAAATTATAAAAAAAGAGCTAAAAACCCCCTTCAAGAGTCCAAGTGTGTGTGTCATTGCTTAATTTTAGTGTCAATTAAGTTAAAATTAGTGTCAAAAAACAAAATAATCGAGGGACCCGAAAATCTCGCAATCCCCCAAACTTTTCAGTGACAATTTTGCATTTCTCAGCTTTGCAAGACAAAAGTGGTTAATTTTGGTCAATTTTGTTACCCCCAATTAGCTTTTATTAAAGTTTTGTATCATATTTTATGTTAAATTTAAGTTAATTAGTCCATAAAGTTGTCATTTTTTGCCGATCTTCATCTAAAGGAAAATATCGCATTTGGTAAGTTCAAAATTAATAAAAAAGATTCATTTTACAGCCAAGTTGATGCACTAGCTAATTATCTAATTAGGCATTTTGGTCATTTCTCAAAAATTGCAGAAAATTCGGAAAAAAAATTAAAAATTGTAGGCAATTTTCTCAAAAATTGAACAAAGAATTTAAACCAGATTTAGGGGTACATGTTCAATTAGGCTAAACCCCGCCCTATCCCTATCCTTTTCCTCGCAGTTCCTTCTCGCCTTTCGACTTTAGTAGTCGAATTTATTTTCTTCTTTTATTAATTCTTATAAAAATACAAAAAAAATACAAAAAAATCAAAAAAAACCATAAAAAACAAATAAAAATACCCTTCTCCTTGTTCAATTCTTCTTTGGAAGTTTTTACATCCGAGTTTTGATTGAGGTAAGAATTAATTTCCAATTATACATTGTTTTTGTCTCGTCCAACCCTCCGCCATATGCATTTGGCCCCATATGTCTACTACCCTTTGTCCCAAGTTTTGTCTCGTTTATTCCTATGTCAATTAGGGTGTTTTGTTAGGGGCCATGTCATTTCCAAATTAATGTTCATTGTAAATGTCTACAGATGAGCATATAGATGAAAAGATATGTTGACCTGCATAGGGAGTGGCATTGCGTTTTAGTGCAGGCCTAAAAGTATTGATTTTTCAAAATCTTGGGCTTTCTTGCATTTAATTAGGCAGGTTTTTTACTATAAATAATTCAGGCGCTGGAATAATCTGGATGGGTTATGTTGACTAGTAAAAGCCTCTTTTATGTATAGGCTCATTAGGCACTAGGCTCTTTGGCTCGACATTTCGTATTTAAGCCTATTAAAGACATTGCAATAAAAGTTTTTGTCTAAAATTGACCTGTCCAGGGGGCTTTGAACAAAATGTAGGTATTGAAAGGGTCAGATAGGCTATGCTAACATGTAACATTGTAATTTATGTTGCATTCAAGTCCCCATTTATTTTTGGAAATATTAAATTAGAAAGGTTTAAGCCTAGGGCTCTAGCTAGACAGTTCAGGCATGGTCTTTGTCTCGTATACCGTATACATGAGAGTCGAGAAGGAGATAATGGTCATGTTTTTAACCTTTTTTTAAGCCAACAAAATGCGATAAAGAGTTTCATTTAAACTCGAGTATTAAATGAATTAGAAAGGCGCATTTAGAAATGGCGTATTAAATGTTATTTACCCTACGATGCATAAAGAGGTGAGGGAAACGTTTGTGACCTTCAAACAAACCAATACTTGTTGAGTCATCGCAGAGTAGCTGCTTCAATTAATATTTCAGGCATGTTATATATATTTATGAAGAGAACTGACTGCTTGATTGGATTAAAATGCACTCACTTTGTTATATGTGATAATAATTTTTTTTGTTTTTCTACTATTTCAGATTTAGTTAAAAACAACAAAAAAAACAGCAAAATGAATCCGGCTCAACCAGCAGGACAAGCTCCAAACTATCCGATGACATCTCTGTATGTCGGGGACCTCCACGTCGATGTGACTGAGGCTATGCTCTTCGAAAAGTTTTCACAAACGGGACCTGTGCTATCCATCCGAGTCTGTCGAGACATGATAACTCGTCGATCTCTGGGTTATGCTTATGTCAACTTTCAACAACCTCTCGATGGTAAGTTTAATTTGGCAATTTGCATTTTACGCAGTCATTTCATTTTAATCTAATTTAAATTGCTATTTTTTTCTTTCTCTCTCCAGCTGAGCGAGCCTTGGACAGCATGAACTTTGACGTGATGAAGGGGAAACCAATTCGAATCATGTGGTCCCAACGAGATCCTTCTCTTCGGAAATCTGGTGTCGGTAACATTTTTATTAAGAACTTGGACAAGTCCATCGATAACAAGGACATGTACGATACTTTCTCTACCTTTGGAACAATTCTGAGCTGCAAAGTGGCAACGGATGAGCATGGAAATTCTAAAGGGTATGGATTCGTCCACTTTGAGACCGAAGAAGCGGCTCAAAAGGCTATTGGTAAGATTTTTAATTACTTGCAAGTCATAGCTATCCCATAATTAGAAAACATGTATCTGAAAAAAATACATTTTTTTAATTTTTTAATTTTCTTTTGTGAATTTTTAATAAAATTGATTTTTTTTTGTTTCACAGAGAAAGTCAACGGAATGTTATTGAGTGACAAGAAGCTCTTTGTTGGCAAATTCATCCCACGAAAAGATCGTGAGAAGGAGCTGGGATGAAAAGGTAAGTTTCCTTATCCTAATTAAATAATTTGTATTATTCTAAAATTATAAATGTGCTTATTTCCTGTAATTTTATAGGCCAAGAGGTTTACCAACGTATACCTCAAGAACATTCCTGAGAGCTACACCGAGGAGAAGGTCAAGGAGCTATTTGAGCCACACGGAGCAATTACATCATCTATGATAATGTTTGATGAGAATGGCAAGTCACGAGGATTCGGATTTGTTGCCTTTGATGATCCACAATGTGCTGAGGTAGCTGTGCAAGAGATGAAATGGGAAAGAACTTGAGGGGAAGATTCTCTATGCGGGAAGAGCACAAAAGAAAGCTGGTAAGAATTCTGAATTTCTCTAATTAAAAATTATGATTTATGAATCATTTTATTAAAATTGTTTATGTATTTTTTTTAGAGCGGCAAATGGAACTCAAGAGGAAATTCGAGGCAATCAAAATGGATCGAATGTCACGCTATCAAGGAGTCAATCTCTATGTATGTTGCAATGATTCAAAATGATTAAAATGAATTTGAATTTCACATTTTAATCCCGTTTTTTAAAATAGGTCAAAAATCTTGATGATACAATCGATGATGAACAACTCCGAAAGGAATTCCAGGGCTTTGGAACAATCACATCAGCTAAAGTCATGAATGAGGAGTTTAGGAGCAAAGGATTTGGCTTTGTTTGCTTTTCAAGTAAGACTTATTGGAATTATTAATGAGAATATTTCTAAAATGTGATTTAATAAATTTCTGCAGGTCCGGAAGAAGCAACCAAAGCTGTGACTGAGATGAATGGACGCATTGTTGGAACAAAACCACTCTATGTGGCCCTGGCTCAGCGAAAAGAAGACCGAAAGGCACATCTTACTTCGCAATACATGCAGCGAATCGTGAATATGAGCAACATCCGTATGCCTCAAATTAGCCAGGTCTACAATCCAACAGGAAGTAAGAAACTCTAAAAATCATAATTATAAATTAAAATGTGCTCAAATTAGCCCAATATTAATTTCTTTTTAAAATTATTTTAAGGCTACTTTATGCCTTCCATGCAACAACCACCGAGATTCTATTCTCCAGCTCAAATGGGACAAATCCGCCCATCACCACGGTGGACTACCCCAGGAATCCGCCCTCAAACTCAAGGATTCGGAATGCAACCACCTTTCCGACCCGCCCGAGGACAGGCTCCAGGTCAACCAGGGATGCGAATGCAGCGAGGAATTAGTGGTAAGTTTATATTTTTACGGATTTAAATGTGAACTTATTAATTTAATTTGATTTCATTTCAGGACAACCACAAAATCTCATCAGCCAAACGCACAATGCTCAACAACAGGCTCGTGCTCCGCAAATCAACGCGGCCGCTGCTGCTTCCGCTGTCCGAGGACCTCCAGTTGGGGTTGAGAGGAGCACCAACTGCTCCCACCTTTAAGTACTCTGCTCCACTTCGGCAGACTCCAGCTCAAGGGATCGCTGCTGGACACCAACAGCCCGCTGCAGCTGTGCACATTACGGGACAAGAGCCATTGTCAGCTTCTGCTCTTGCCGCTGCACATCCTAATGATCAGAAGCAGATGCTTGGAGAAAGACTCTTCCCTCTCATTCACGTAATTTCATTTCAATATATTCCGTAGAATGTTTTTACATAGTTTTCTTATTGAATTACAGGAGAAATATCCAACTGTTGCTGGAAAGGTCACTGGAATGTTGCTCGAGATGGACAATGCTGAGATTCTTCATCTTCTTGAGGGTAATTAATTTTATAAAATAATAAGGCACTCTGAAATATTTTTTTTTATTTAATCCTAATTTCCTTTTTTTCTTCAATTTCCAGATCGTGATTTGCTTAACTCTCGTGTTGAAGAAGCTGTTACCGTGCTTCAGATGCACCAGACAAAGGCTCCGGCTCAAAACTAAAAACTCTTCAAACCTCAAACTTCCACAAACAAAAAAATTTTCTTCAAAAAAATGGTTACGACGCGGCTTCTCTTCCCCCTTATTTCTTAAGTTTCAGAATTCAAAATCCTCTTAAATTATTCCCTCAAGTCATACTCAATTAGGCCCCATTAAGTTTCTTTCATTCCAATTTTTCGAGTATGAACTCTTGAGTATCATTTGGTCATCGTGTCTAATTAGTTGGGAATATAATTTGGTACTTTTCCTCTTTTCTTCGTAATTGAGTTAAAAATGAAATTGGTCTATTCGTATTATAATTAGTAGTTAGTTAGTTTTTAGTTAAGTTTCAAAAATTCAAAATTTAATTCAAAGTTTAAAATTCAAAATTTATTAATTTCAAATCCCCACTTTTTCCAAAAATTGAATTGATCTACGTTTAAAAAAAGTTAGATTTCAAATTGGAAACTTGTATTTGTTTTTGTCCCCCCTTACTATCTCTTATCATTATACAAAAAAGGTAAAAAAAAATCGTAAAAAATCTAAAATAAAAATTTTCAGAAAAAAACACAACTTCGTAGGAACAAAAAAAAAGTTTATTGAAAAAATTACAAACTAAAACTGATTTTGCAGAAAGCTAACCGCAAATAAGTTGGTTAAAAACAAAA
>JAAZTK010002206.1:0-11736 GCA_036507255.1 Megalothorax incertus
GAGTAGATATACATACGATATCGTATATTATAAAAAAATCTTGGTCTCTTGGTTAAAGAGATAGGAGTCATATATATGACCTATCTCCTCCCACATGAGAGCTCGAACATTCGTGAAAAAGTACCACATAGCGTAGAATGATTGCGCACATGTCCACATGGGGTTCATGTCACGAAAAGTTGACCCCAAAGTTTGTAAAATTTATGACCCGAGTGGGAATTGAACCCGTGCTCCCAGAGGGAAAATCCGTTAACGCGCGCGGTTTAGATTTTGGGGCTTTTTGATTTTGATTTTTGATTGTAATTCAAATTAAGGGTTTAATGGAAAGCTTTTAATTAGATATAAATAACGTCGGAATGTCAATTCCGACGGGCTTCCCCTAGTTGCAATATTAAAAGAAATGTATTAAATTTCATCAAGTATTAATACTACCATGTGTGTTTGGTGAGAGGACCTCCCTCGAATTGAAAAGTGAGGTTCTCCGATGATTTGCTCACCCTAGACCAGTCCTTTATGAGCCAAGAGACTTCATAGGGATCCTCCAAAGGCTTCTGAAGCTATTTTTTTTGCAAAAATCATAAAAAATTAAATTGGATTCAAATTTTAATGGAATTCAACCTCAGTGATATTAACGGCCCAGTCTTGCCCTTCCGGAAACCAATCTTTGGCATTGTCACCTAACCGATTCTGAAAAAAAGCGCGTCAAAAATTGTTTAGACTGACTTTAGTTCGCAAATTCTTACCCTTTTGACGCCCATATCTCCAGAATCCATTCCAATCTGGTGTTTGCACTGGAAAAAAATCAATTTTAAAATGTAATAAATTGGGTAAGTCTTAATTAATTGATTATTATTTAGAGAACTCAATTAAGCTTAATTAATTAAACCTTGCTCATCCATAGGATGGTCAAGAGTCAATTGATCATCATCAGGGGTTGGTGAAAACGGCCGAAACTCGGAGGAATCCGGTGACATTGCAAATTGGACCTCACCCTGGTCTTCATCTTCACTTTGAGCAGAAGGCGCTGGCGATGTCCCAAAGGACTCAAAGGCCCTATTAATTACTACAATTAATTAAAATGAATGTTATTTAATTGAATTTAAAAAAAAGATTGCTTACGATGTGTCAGGACTCAGAATCATTCGAGTAGTCTGAAATGCGTGGAGAATCTGTCCCAACCACTTCCGGTGACAATGGTGGTGGTAGCCTCCTCGAGGCTGTCATTAGCTGGTCTTGAGGAGACGAAGCCCTTGACCTGAGTTCAAAAACAATTAAAATTAAATTGAGAAAATTATAAAATTACAAAATTTAAAATAAAAAATTACAAATTGTCTGGACTTGGAGTTGCCCTCGAGTTGGTGGTGGCATTGGACACCTCGAAGGATGGTGAAGGAGGTCCTGGTGGTGGTGAGGAGGATGCCATCGTTGGAGGAACCGGAGGTAGTTAGAAATGAACATAATTCTCTGGGAAAAGCAACCGTAAATTTAAAGGCGAGAATTTGGGTATAAAATTCGATTCACTTTTAACTGATTTTAAATTACTAGTAAAAATTAATTTGTATTTAAAGGTATTGCATTTTAAGTTCCAAAAATGTACATTCAAAATTCAAATTGCTCTCAAAACTCCTCAAATCTAATCTAATCATCTAGATCTTTAGTCCCTTTTAAAAATACTTTAAATAGTCGTGAAATTAATTTTAAAAATTCCAAAAAAAGTCTTTAAAAAATCTGAAAAAATCTGAAATCCAACTACAAACTTTTGCCTAATTTAAACAACTTCTAAAATCTAAATACTATTATTTATAATAATCCTATTCCTTTAATCTATTAATAAATTAATCAGTTTCATTAGAATCTTGTATATTCATTCAAATCCAAAGAACATCAGCATCCTCCATCTCCCCTTCAAGAATTTCAATTAGCTCTTGGATCGTTGAAGCTTCAGGGTCCTCGATGTCGTTGGGCTCATCCTGGACTTGATTTCTACCTGGCGGAGGGACCACTTTAATAATCTGGACTTCTGGCTCCTCCTCCATCTCCTCCACCTCACTTTCAGCCCCAGGGTGATTTTTTGACTCATTTTCGACAACTTTGATTCTTTTTTCAATATTTTGGACATTTGGCAGTTCATCAGAATCTTTTAGAACCCTTTTTTGGTCACCTTTGATCTTCTTCGAGTCTTCAACCACCCTCTTTTTGTCATCATTGGCTTCCCCGAGCTCTTTTGACCTATCCTGGACTTGATCTTTTCCTGGCGCAAGGACGATTTTTATAATTTGTAACTCTGGCTCCTCTTCCTCCTCACCTTCATCTTCAGAGTCGTTATTTTCATATTCAACCAGCTTAATAACTCTTTTTACGAGATTTTGAAAGTTTGTGCGCTTCTCAGACTCATGAGAGTCTTCTGGAACCTTCATTTGACCATCTGTGTGCTTCTCAGGGTCTTCACGGGCTCTCTTCTTGTCATCTTTGATCTCTTCGAGGTTCTCTGGAGCCTTTGAACTTTGGACAACCTTGCCTTCTTGAGTGGATTCTTCAAATGTTGCATTCGACTCATTCTGTCCAACCCAAATGCCATGAAATCTTTTAAAGTGAGCAGATACTTTGGAGGTAGTAGGCAAGTGGAGGTCACAGAATGGACAAATGAACATGGTTTGTTTGTGGATATTGTAGAAATGATTGTAAATCTCTGGGAGAGTGAGAGCAGAGTAGGTTGTGCAAAGTGGACATTGAATTGGAAGGATCCCTCGATGTTTATCAAGAATATGATATTTAAAATTCCTCTTTCCTCCGAAATAACTTTTGCCACAACCTTCATGAAGGCACTCTAGCCTCCTCTTGTTCGAAGGTATGCTCAGAGTTTCTGTCACTTTCATCCGAACATCCTCTTTACCTTGTTCCACTAAAAATAAAAATAAAATAATGCAATTTTAAGTGTAATTAATTAACCAATAGCTTACGTAGAATTTGGCCAAGTCTCAAAGGTGTCACTGTCAATTGAATTTTTTGAGGGACAGAAGTTGGAACATCCTCAGGGTCACCCCCTCCAGCCTCAACACCATCTTGAGCAATTGGAGCTGCCCCAATGGTCCTATTAATTAGCACATTTAATTAAAATGAATGCTATTTAATTGAGTTTATTAAAAAAGATTTCTTACGAGTTGTCAGAATCACGTGAGTCCTCTGACACTTGTGGAGAATCAGCCCCAATCCCTTCCGGTGACATTGGTGGTGGTAGCCTCCTCGGGAGTACAATTGGCTTGAGTTTGAGAGCCAAAGTCTTTGGCCTGAGATTAAAATAAATTATATAATTTGCGAAATTTCGTAATTAAAATTATTTAGAAATTACAAAGTTTCTGGTATTGTTTCCGAGTTGGTGGTGGTATTGAACACCTCATAGATTGGTAGCGGAGGTCCTTGTGGTCGTGTGTGACATGTCACATTCGGCGGATAAACCGGTAGCTCGGGATGGCCAGAATTCTCTTGAGAAATTTGTTTTGGCCAAGGGATTTTTGATGACATTTTTGACCACTTGATAGACCCGGAGGAACCATAAATTGGTTAATTGGTGGGACAAATCACTCCGGAGGAGGGTGGACACTGAGGTGACGTTGAGGGATGGTGTGACGATGGTAGGTGACGAAAAATTGACAAAATCGGAATTAATTTTGTCGGGATTTGAACGGGAATTCGCGCGTTTTCGGACAGCATTTAGTTTTATTCCTATTTGATTTTATTTTGAATTTTGAATCAGAATTTGTGAAATTTTGTGAAATTTTGTGAATTTACTCAGCCTAATTTCCTGACAATTTTTACAATCTTCCGTTGGGTCACCCTCGTTGACACCTCCACCCACCCCATCATGTCCAAAGAACCCTTCCTCCAGGATAATGTAAGTCTTTCAAAAATTTTTAAAAATTTAAATATCAATTTGTGGCATTTCAACAAAATTAAATTAAAGGTCATTTGATTAATTAACTTAATTTTAATTCACAGATCATTTGTCGCTTCTTGAAGAAGGCCGGGGTGGACTCTTTGAAAGGATTGCGGAAGATGGACGAGAAATGGCTACCATTTGGACAACAATGAATTAGAGACGAGGTCAGCGAAGGTCAGTACTGAAACTCGAATATTAAATAAACGATTGTTTTTCATTCCAAACCAAATTCCGAATTTCAGGGTCAACTCAAACCGGTGGAATTTTCAAAGGACAACTTCCAGGAGGATCTTCAATTGTTTTTGAAAGACACCGAGTCAAATCCAGAGTTTTTCCGATCTTTTCGACTAGGATTCCAAGATGCTTTCAAGTTCCTCGACTCATCATTCTTCGCCCTTTATCGGCCACAATTCCTCCAGCTTGATTTGCCCGATAAAATGACAATTACGCCAGCCGCTGGCCAATATTTGGGGGAATTCCTCGGCTGGATTTCAGAGGATATCCAAGAACTAAAAGTACAGGTCTTGCATCCAATTGTTTATGATGAGAGCAAGGTTCTTCCAATGACCTTCCAAACTCCTCTAGTATTTCCAAACCTGAAAAAGTTCACCTATCGTCAGGGTTATGAAATTACTCCAATATCTTATATCCAACACTTTTATTGCATCTTGGACCGATGTAAGCAATTACAATTTATTAATATCATTTTTTTAAAACAGGATTTATCAATTTATAATAAATTTAATTCTTTCATTTGATCCATTTTTAGCCCGAGAAGTGGATCCGACACCAAAACTCACCACTCTGGAAATTGAACCACAAGAGTTAAAAAATTTGGAGCACCTTTTTGGCTCGAATCCGACCACCCCAACTGCCCTCTCACGATGGTCAACTCTTAACCACCTATCCCTCGACTCTGAATGTAATTTTCAAAGGTTGTTTATATCATAAATTAAGATCTATTTTTATGTACCTATTGCTAATCTATTTTTTTACATATAAATCTTCAGAATCACTTCCATGCTTTGCTCATTGGCGTCCGCAGGGATGTCACTCGAGAGTTTGAGCCTTTATTGTGAGCCACAAGAACCTGGATTGAACTTTGACGCAATCTGCTCGGATTTATCACGGTTTTTCGCGACCCAGGTCAAATCCCTTAAAATCCTCAAGCTTGAATTTGGTCTGGGGGATGAATATAATGAGTTTGAGCCGTTTGGCGTCAAGATTTGGTGGCCAATATTTGAAAAAGTCCACACCCTCGAACTGAAATACCCTTTCTTCGACATGGGCCCAATCCCCGTACATTTCCCTTCGGTTCAAAACCTCACTTTCGACACTTACCTTGATCCAAAGACTATGTTTCCGGATGGAGTTCAACCCTTGTCAATTCACACCCTCTCAATCGGATCTTGGCAAACCATATGGTTAGAAGATAACGGATATAGTCTTAATTCTGTTGATGCGTGGATTGATTGGCTTGAGGGAAAGTTCCACTCCGTGGTCAATTTGACTTGTTCTAGCTTCGTGAAGAATATCAGTCAAAGGGGACTCCCTTGGAGTGACACGCTTCAAGTGCTGGATATAAGACATGTTGATAGTCCAATCAAAATTGGGCATCTTAAGGGTAATTTGATCCATTTTTACGTATACCTAATCATTAATATGATTTTATTTTTTATAGCCCTGAAGAAACTCGCGATTCGCCCCTTAGGCTTATCTAAATTGGAACTTTTGAAGACAGCTTGGTTCCAAGAAGCCCTTACCCTAAACTTGTCATCAATCACATTCAAGTTTGAAACACACATGGTAAGATTTTTATTATTTGAATTATTTGTTGAGCAAATTCTAATCTATATAAATTTTAAATAGCCTTCCAATGAGCTCAAGGATGAATTCAATCGGTATTTCCCATTTCCAGTCAAATTCCAGAAAATCACGGCTTTCGAATAATTCCCTGGAAATCTTCTGCTTATCTATATATTTAAATTTCAATTAGCTATATATATATTTTTTTCTCTACAATTATATAAAATATCAAAAAATATCCTTAAGTTTAATATCATTACTTTACAAAAATCCTCTCCAAATCCTCGTCTTTATTTCATGTGAATTCTCAAAGAATATTTAAAAGAATAATTTATGATTATTTAAATTTATATACCTATTGTAAGATTTGAGTAAATTGGTTTAGTTTTAAATTCCAATTAAATATAAATAAATTCAATCGAATTCATATTTGTAATTCATCGTATTTATACACATTTTGATTTTACTGCTTATTGAGATTTTTTCTAGGAGTAGGTTCATTGTAATACATGTTTAAATATTTATATCAGTCACAAAATTCAAGAATAGATTTCTCTTTCTTCTTAATTGGATTTAATTACAGTATATTCTAATGGAATATATTTTTATGACAGAATTTGTAGGTTATTTTTAGGAGGATTTCAGCTTTGCGTTTGGAAATAGTCACTTTTTCCAAAGAAGGATTTCCGTAAGCAATTCTGGTGAGGATTTGACCAACTCTTGATAACCCTGAGTCTTCGACACCTCCTCAATATTCCTGTTGCAATTAAAGAATTAATTAAATCCTTGCAAAAAATTAAAAATTTCAAAAGAAAAAGTCCTACCACATGATGAAATCAATACATCGATTCTTCAACTCGACAGCGCTCACCACGAGATAACCAAGCTTTAAAATTAATCATTAATTGTTAATTAATTCATAATTAAAAAATCCAACCTGAACAGCATTTGGAATGTCCAATTCCGAGATAAGAGCCAACTCGCATTCCCTCACAAATTCCGGGACCTCGTATTTCTCGGCAATCACAAGCAAATCCCCCCTTGACACCTCCTTGACCTTTCCGGTATAGATGAATTCGAGGAGAGCGCCCCACCTTCCGACTTCCGGTTTAAAATCCTCAATTACCACCGTACCTTCAGCGTTCTCCAGCGTAATCTGGGTTGCTAGCATTGTACCAAAAACCGGGCTCCGAACTTTTTAAAAATAATTTCTGACCACAAAAAATATTTAATCTTCAAAATACCAGAAAGGATATTCTTATGGGCGAGGATCTCAACATCCCCTATCACCAGCTTGAGGTCAGCATGACCCTTTGATTGAAAGAGGGATCCAATATCCTTGACAAGGGTCTCCTTTGATGGTAACGACGCTGGCGTGGAGGAGGATGTCACTAAAGAATGCTTAATTTCATTAGTTTGAACGGGATTTTAATGAGGAGACGGAGGTGGACCCGGAGGATGTCCTCTATGACCTTTGATGGCCACGCAGGGGTCCAAAAAATTGTTCCTCCATTTTCAAGCTTAAAGTACTTGTCATGGATGGTGAAAGGTGGAGGTTTTTTACGACTTTTGGGGCCTAAATGGACAAATTCAATTTATTAAAAATTAATGTAATGTGGCCAGGACAAGTATTTTATTATTTATGCAACGTGTCGTAATTAGCTACGATCTGTGAACAAGTCCAGGGAAGTTCGGAACTCGCAAATTGGACGGATTTCCTTCCGCATTCTAAAATTTATTTTTAGATATAATTTTTATTTAAAAATCCTGGTTCACATTCAAAGTCCTCGTAATCAATAATCATGAATCCATTCCCAATGTATTATATTGCAATTTTTTTCTCCCACTGCACTGCAATGGGAGAAATCAAAAAAGAATGAGAGAAATCCAACCCTGGGGCCTGGAATAAAGGTTCCCCACAAAGAGATATATCATATGATCAAATTAATTAATTTTATCGATAGCTAGGCATTACATTGCAAAATGATTCTTTATTTAATTTAAGAAATGAGGAAGGTGCATTTAAATGTATTACAAAAATATAAATGTTAATTAATATACTGAGAATGAGAGAATTAGTCTTAATTGTTTTAAATTCTAATTATCCTTAATTAATATTATTTGCAATGTAAATAGGTACATAAGTATCGTAGTTCTTTGGCATTTTTTTGGCATATTTTTTTTTAAATTAAAAGAACATTTGATTGTTTAAACCTACTTAAATATTTTTTTTTAAATTGTATTTTATCCCAGAATCATTAGAAGCTATTTGACTAAGGGTCAAAAGTCAGGTACAATAATAATTTAAAAGCCAAGTTGGCCAGAAATATTTTTAAAATGTTTTAAAGTTATTTTTCTAGCAATGCAAGTGAGAGAATTATTAAAATAATTGATTTTAAGATAGATTGGAACTAATTAAAAGTGCATATTAACCTGATTAAAGTTTTTACTTTATATAAATAAAAAGTCATATGACTTATGAGTTATGACACAAGTAATACTTAAAGTCTTAAACGATACAATTCCTAGGATTAGACCTAAGTAGAAGTACGATAGAATACCTAAAATGCTATATTACATAGTAATGTACTATAAGTAGTAGTACAATGTGGTCAATGGATTTAAAATATTAAAATATTTCGAAAGATTTCTAAAAGTAAAATATTACAAGTACTTGGGATTATTAAATTAATCTCACATTTGGATTTTAAAATTAAGATTTCAGGGAAAGTTTTCGATTTTACACAAAATTGATTTTACAAAAAAAGTTGGATTGAAATTGACTAAACTCAAGGATTTGAATTCTTCTTTTCAAGCTCGACCCTCATCATTTCTAGGAGATCATCCACCAAGTCAGGTCCTCCTCCCCCTTGGGTTTCCTTTTGAAACTCTTCCACAAAAGTCCTTACAAATTCTGGAGGGACTCTTTGAGGGTTCACGATCTGATTACTCCTTTTTTAATAGAATTAAAGATTAGTTTTGTATTTTAATTGATTTAAATAAAGAATTTGTACTTTTGAGGTGAGAGAATTGCCGTAGAGGATCCAGAAGAGATCTTTGGGAAGTGTGGAATGCTTGCTACGCTTGAAGTACCGGATGGTTCAATACTATACAGGCACATATTGCACAATATTAAGTTTAGGCTCGATACAAAAAAGGAAATCTCTTACTTTTCAAGATCTAACTTTCGCGTGGGTCGAGGTCCGCTCCGGAAATTGTAGATATAACCCTTGAGATCAAAATGAGAAGATTCCACATTAAAATGCCATAAATAAAAGTTTTAAATGACAAATATAAATAAGTTAAATGAGTTTCCGACATACTCTCGATTCCTCATCAACTTGGGCTCTTCATACACTGGTTTCCTTCCTAGTGCAGAGTCCAATTGTGCTTTGAACCTAGAAAATAGAAAATATAAATACATGAAAAATTCACATTTTAAGGATAAGCGGAACTTATATTTGAAAAAAACTTACTTGTTTTTCTCAGCAGTAATTAAACTTTTATCATTCTCCAGGCTTACAATCCTCTTCTCAAGCTTACGGACATTAGGTATCTTGTAGGGAAGAATAATTGAGGGATCAGTTCGAGATTTATCCAGCATTTCTTTGAATAAGTCACATTGGATGGAAGTTTCAGTCTATTGAATTCAAAAAAGAAATTGGGTTAATTTAAATTAATAGAAATATCTCAATAATTAGTTCGTACCTTGTTATCCATTGCACCGTCCTTCTCTTCATAGACTCGATCCAACAAATTGGCCATCTTTTGACGCTGAAATACAAATTATATAAATTCATTTGGATTAATGAGCATTCTACTACAAAGTACAATAGTAGTTTTACCTCAGCCTCTGTTTCATTGTACTTTGCTTTTAAATCTTTAATTTCAACCTTGGCAGACAGGGAATCATCCGAATGTTTCTTCATCATATCCCTTTGCCGCTGTTCAAGTGAACAAATCTTAATTTTATAATTCCGTTCTTTACTGTCCAGATCATCCATTGAAATTAGGGGGTTTGTTCCTCTGTTAGTCTTCACAGGTTTCTTATAGTTATCGTTAATACTTTTTGCTGTTTTAATTGGTTCCTCCAATTCTTCCCCAGGGATCATTGGCTCCGTGGAGGAATGAAACATTGGTTCCGTCCAAGCCTCACATTTTGGGATATTCAGTATAGCTCTCAAATCTTTAATCTCGGCTTCCTTTTCCTGAAGGCGCCCTCGACTCAAGTCCAGATCCTTTTCAGTCTTTTTCAATTGTATTTGCAGATCTTCCCCTACCTCGTGAATCCCTGAATTTAAAAAAAAAAATTAATAAAATCAAACTACGATAGATAATATGCCTTACTCTCAAACTCTTCCATTGTGAGTAGAGGTTGAGTCCCACAATCAATTTGTTCGGGTCTTTGAGCAGCTTGGGCAAGATCCACCATATCCTCTCCAGATATAATAGACATTGTTGAAGCATCCTTGAAACAAACGTTTGATTTGACTTTGAATTCTTCTAATGTTGCATCCTTCTCCGTTAATAAGATACGCATAGCTTCAATTTCTTCATTTTTTCCTGTTTTTAAATAATTTAAATTATTCAAGAGTAATATTAATTAGATTTGCAAAAGAGATCTATTAAAACTCACTTTGAATTTCTTCCATTGAAACCTGGAGTTTTTGTGAGGCGTGAATATACTCCTGGATCTCCGATGATGAAAGGATAGGGTCTGTGGATCCATCAGACTTGGCTCGATTTAATTCTGCTTTAATTCTACTCATCTCTGCTTCCTTCTCCATCAGCTCATCCTGAAGAGCTTTAATGGCTTCTTCTCCTTTACCTAATTTGAGTAAGTAATATAAAAATTTAGACAACAATTGAAATAATTCTAAATGCATTCAAAAGATGTACTACTTACTAATCTCGGCAATTGAAACAAGTGGATCAGTCCCAGTTTCAGTCTGTTCCGGTTTTTGCGTAGCTAGCTCAAGTTTCATCATATCCGCTCCAGATATCATAGGCTGTGTGAAAGCATCAACGTTTGATTTGGCTTTGGCTTGGAATTCTTGCAATGCAGCATCCTTCTCCGTTATTATGGCACGTAAAACTGTAACCTCTTCATTATAACCTATTGAAAATTGTAAATCATTCAAGAAATTAGATTTGCTTAAAAATTCGTTTGAGAAATCATAAAAAACCTCACTTTGAATCTCGTATATTGAAATCATAAGCTTTTCTGAATCATGGATCAACTCCTTGATCTCCTCCGATGATAGTATTGGATCTGTGGACGCATCAGACTTGGCTCGATTTGATTCTGCTCGAATTTTATCCAACTCCGCTTCATTATCTCGTAGGGAAGACTTGAGTTTGACTCCCTCATTCTTGTACATTTCCAATTCCTTTTGAAATTCTCGTTCTTGTGCTGAAAATTAAGAAAATAAATTAAGGAATGGCATATTACTATAATTATTAATTAATAGGGCAATGGCTTACAATCCATTTCTGCAATTGAAATCAGCGGATCTGTTCCAGTTTCGATTTGGGCCGGTTTCTGTACTGAAGCTCTAGCCATCAAGTCTTCCAATTCCTCTCCAGAGATAAAAGGATCCGTTTCCGCGTGAGATTGCGGCTTGGAAAGTTGTGCTGTCAAATCTCTGATAGATTCATCCTTGAGTTTGATTAGTTCCTGAAGATTTTGAGCTTCTTGATCGCTTCGCTCCTTCTCTTCTGCATACTTGAAGTTCTCCAAAATTAGCTCATCCTTTAAATTAACAAAATAGGCTTTAAAAAACATTCTAAATCAGACTGTTTGAAACCAGCCTCAAACTTGCACACGACGATGCTCGACCCGGTATTTTACCGGTTTTTTCTCGTAAAATCTCCAAATTTTTAAAATACTTCTATAAACGGGTAATCAATTATGGAGAATATTTTTAAAAAGTCTGTTTTGACATCCGGTGACACCCGAATGACCTCTTGACCCCAAAAACCGGTAAATATCA
>JAAZTK010002207.1:0-11736 GCA_036507255.1 Megalothorax incertus
AGGCCGTGGCCCAGGAGTAGCCTTGGCTAGACCTTGGGGGGAGAGACATCCCCTATCTAGGCCCAAGGTACAATTTTAGATCCCGGCCCAAGATTTTGCCTAGCTTTTTGGCTACTTGGGTCCTAGTAGGTAGTACTACTACTAGGAAAGTAGTAGGACTTATTCATAGAGTATAATATTGTAATATACCCTGATGCTTAAATGAAATAAAAAAATGGAATGATTGTTGGTTTTTGCAATGGACTTCTCCGGGTTCGAGCAGAGTTGGTATTCTAATACTTGTACATATTGGAGGAAGAGTGGAAATAATATGGCTTTGGATAGGGTAGATTCCATCCCTCCGGATATGACCGTTTAATCCTAATTCTGAACGCACTTCATTAGATTAGAGGGCAAAAGAGACTCATATCCCCAAGAGAGAGAGAGATGATGTCCAAGAAGTCAACTTGAGTTTGATCTATATTTATAAAAAATGAACTGATCAAGTATACCTACTCCGAGTGTCTAGAATTTAACAAAGTCATACATCAATCCGTATTTCCGTATACTGTACAGATCTGCTGATATGCAGATACAATACTATAGTGTACATAGTACAAATTTAGGACTTTCAATTAGTCCAATTATTAGTCAAGTACTCACACACGCTCTCATTTGGCTTTGGAACTTTGGATCTCACACAAGGAAATGAATTGACATAGCCTGTAGTGTTTTAAAAAAAAGTTTGAACCATTTACTATTAATAATCAATCTATCTCTGGTCCTTGTGAACTCTTATAAAATGTTTAGGGAACAACTACAAAGTTAAGAGGTTAAGAGCAAAGATAGAGAGAGGGAAACCTTACTTAATAGGTTAGGTAGTGAATGATGCTTTGTAACGGTTGATGTTCAAAACTTCAAGACAAGGCTAGAATTGTATATTAGTACAAGAATTTTAATCTATTCAAGAGTGCACAAAAAATTGTAGGTAATGAAATTAAAGCGTACTTTGGATATTCTGATAAAATTATATAAGCTAAATGTTATTGATGCCCGTAGTATCTACCAGTACCTATCCACATGTATTAGAGATTATAATTTATAATATATTTTATAGCATTTGAAAATAATGAGGATATCTATCCTGAATCTGATATCTATATATTTTGCTATACCTTATTTATCCGTAATATTGTTTAACTTTAACCTGTGAGGCTGTAATGCATAGATAGCTTACATGTTAGTCTATCAAGTTATCTATTTATAATCTATTCGCAAATTAGATAAGGAATCGAATTCATTCATTTCATATACCTACAGCTAGAGCACCATACATAGTTATTGGCAATGCAGTAGGGTGTTACATAGATAGTAATACTGCAGATTGGTAAATATCCGTAGGTAATTAATATTATTATAAATATAAACAATGCAATGCAAAATGAAAAAAATTGAAGAATCTCTAAAATATAGGCATTATGGATAATGATTAATCAAATTCAATTAATGTCCTGAATCTCTAAATAACTATATACAAATGATATCCCGAAGTTCTGATCCAATCTAAAAATCTAAATACAAAAGAATATTTAATCCAGAATTCCGAATCTGCATTCAAACCATTTACTACAATACATATGGTCCTATATTGCATTATTAGTATTACCTACATTAAATACAATTTGTTTAGCCGAGCTCATGGTTAAATTAGAAAGGAAACTACTTATTCGAATATCTTTAGGCCATGTGGCATGTGGCATTTATGTCATATTTCCTGTATTTCAAATTGGGGGAAAGTCGGCAAGATTGTTATATCCGTAAAATAAACTTTTGATTTTAAATATTTCTGACTCAAACTAGATATTACCTAACCTAAGATTTGCTACTATCTGTATATACTACACACAGAAAGTAATACGTTATACAATAAATCGATGTTCAATTAATATAGGATATATATTTATTCATTTAAAACAAAAATAAAGATAAATATTGTAGAAAGGGTATTTAAAGAATTTGATTTAATAAAAATTATCTCAAGATAAACGGTAATTTAATTAATAGTACTAGTACCCTACATATCCGTAGGTAATGAAATGGTAGATCTATCTACTTTTTTGTCAGATATTTAAAAAGATTCTATATTTAAATAAGTTGCAATTGGATATACCTAACATTAGTATAAATTATCATTCGATATTTTAGAAGCTTTGGGAAAAGTATAATTACAGATAGGTATTGTACAAGTTTACAACTAAAGTAGGTATTGTAATGATTTGCAAATATATAAATCTAAATTACCAGAAAAAGAATCCGAAATACTGTACATATTGGGATGATACTAATAGTATCGTACCTATTTTTAACAATTAAGTAAATTAATACATCCAGTTTATTGATTTACTGTACAGAGACTATGATGGAAAAGGATGTTTTAATATCGAAGATGGACTTTGTATTTTCCCATATATCTGCACAAAAAATTAAAACCAATTAAAAAATTTATAACCTCAAAGAAATGACAGGAACTTACGCATCGAGTTTCTCCCAAAATGTCATCAGGGCCGCCTATTCAAATTAAATCAGGGATCGACTTTTAGTGGGAAATACTAGTATTTCCCAGGGCAGTGGGAAATACTGGTATTTCCCAGGGCAGTGGGAAATACTGGTATATACCGGGAAATACTGGTAAATACTGGGAAAAACGAAAAAGGCTATAATATTAAGCTTTAATCGCAATAAGTATTGTAACGGAGCGTGGAAAGGTTGAATGCTCAATTCCTGGGACGAAACTGAGATAGTAAAAGATATTCTTCGGACTAATAAGACTAACTAGACGGAATCGTATGATAGTGCATATTTTTTCTGTGTAAAGCAAGACCCCTGAGACTCCGGAAATACACGTTTCATGCAAAAATAAGTCCATAGCCAAAAGTTTTTAGTGCATATTTTGGGGGTTAGTACATATCGCATATGCACTAACGGTTTAGCCTTTTGGGGCATATTTTGCCTAATCACGGTTTAGGGCATATTTTGCCTAATTTTGCACGTTTCTAGGCAAATTTTGCATATTTTTCTGAAAAAAACTTTTTCAAAAATATTCTTTTCCAGGAAAAATTTTGGACAAACGCAGATATTATTGAAAATTTGGATGATTATCTCAGATTTTAGTCTAATATTTCCCAGTATTTCCCATTTCCCACTTTTCTAGTATTTCCCAGGGCGGTAAATACCGGTAAATACCAGGTATTTCCCAGCCGGTAAATACCATGGTTGATCACTGAATTAAATCATTAATATAATTATATTTATCAGTGAAATTATGTATTTCAAGAATAATAAAGATTCAAATTACCCTATCCAAATGCCTTTTGAGTCGGGAGAGTTGAATGACATGCACAGCCCATTTCCCCACATTTGCATCCAGCTTCATTTCATCGTATTTCAAATGAAATGCACAAACTAGCCAGAAAACAAATATAAACCTCAATTTAATTCAATAAATTCAATAAATACTTACTTTTGGAAAAGATATCTACAGGATTCCCATCCCAGGGCCACCCTTTAAATTGCCAAGCAGGGCCCATTACAAATACAGCAACAACTCGCTCCCAATCATAAGGTGCTAACTTTTGAGGTTGGTCAATAACACGATATGGAACAGAAACCCCATTCCTTTGTCGATGTATCAAAATTTCATTATCCCTCTTCACTCCAGACGCCTTCTTTTCCTCTGTGCTCACAAAANATGGAACAGAAACCCCATTCCTTTGTCGATGTATCAAAATCTCATTATCCCTCTTCACTCCAGACGCCTTCTTTTCCTCTGTGCTCACAAAACGTAAATCTTGTAGGATCTCTTTTGCATTAAACATTGTAATGAGTGAGGAATTTGCAGCAGGGATGATAATAATTGGCGTCTTTGAAATCCTCTTTGGAGTTTGTATTATTGGACTTTTGCTAGGATTCTACAATGCAAGGGAAATGCATTTTTAAAAAAGTTTAAATAGTATTCTTAATTTTAAAAGCTTACCATGTTTGTGAATGGATTATTTTGAGGGGTTGAAGATTGAGGTGCTTTCTTTGTGGCTTCAGTCACAGATTTAAGTGTCATTCCATGATATGTACCCAGCGTATCAATCTTGAATCCCTCCGTTTCTATTTAATTCCAAAAAGGCAAATTAATTTAAAAATATGGATATTTTAAAATAAGGAGTTTCGTACCATCTTTGTTAAGTCTTTCCTGATCGTATCGATTATATCCAGGCTGATTATATCTATTGTATTTCTCCTGTTGTGCTGCTGGCTTTTGAGCAGACATTGGCGGCTTCGGCATGATAGGATTAATAGGATTTGGTCGCCTAAAAAAGTACATTTAAAATTTAGCATCTAAAAAGTCATAATAAAGATTCCCAATTCTTACGGAGGTAGTTTCCCTTCTTCTCTCGCTTTCACAGACTGTAGAATTGCAAATATATTCTTTGCAAATTGTTTTCCCGTACTTTGAAGAATAGTTTGCCTTGTACGCCATTGCCTTTCACGTGATACAATATCTTTTGTCACATCCAGATCGTAATCCAACATCGTACGGAGTTCAGAACCCATCTCAAGTTCATCATCATGCCCTTTAATTGTTGTACGCTTTTTCAGGAGACGCTTAGCTTTGATTTCAGCAATTTTTTCAATTGACATTGCCTCAGGGAGAGAACTAACGAGTTTAAAAAAATATTATAATTTCTTTTTAATTTAAATTAAACATTTTGAGGCATACCCTTTGCTCAAAAGAGATGAGGTTTCAGGAGCGGATGCACCATATTCATGCCGATCCAACCGAAGTGCCACAAGATTCTTAACCATTTGTAAATTCTCATTTCCGAATCGTGGCTTTTTCGGGGCACTTTCCAGAGGATTCCTCAGCTGTCCTTTTGACTTGTGATGGGATTTCAAGGGGTGCGGATTTGTCAATACTTGCTGAGGTCTGTGTTTCCCCTTTGAGGTATGCGAGAAGATCTTTACGATCTGGCCGAGTGACAACAGGGATATTCTCAGCCTGAAATGCATAATTGAATTAATTAAATTAATTACAAATACAAGTCCTTATGCAAAGGGCAATTACCGCAGCATGACGAACGTAGACAGGATGACTTAGCTGGACATTTTTGAGAAAGAACAAGAGGCATTCAAGAGTATAATATTCCTTAACATTTCCATCTTTCCCGGTTCTGAAAATAAAGAAGAAATTAGGCGGATATTTCTGGATAATTAATGTTAATAAATAAATAAATGTCTTTAACAATTTAAGGACAATTATATAGACCTTACCCGTAAATCATATAATTGGTCTTGACAGTTTTGGGCCATGAAAATTCTCCAAATAGAATTTGACTATCTTTTTCGGTGACATCCCGCTGGTTCACATTGAATTGACGAAGTAGGGACAATGGATCAGCCATTATGACAATGTAAACAATACTAAAAGCTTGGGGGATATTAAAATTTTTATAAAATGTAATTTATTCCAGGTTTTTGAAACTTTTTCTAATTAAAAACAACTTTTCAATTAAAACTTGAGGAATCAGGATTCAAGTTTTGATCTCATTCTCGCAGTTCTACTCGAATCAAAAATTTTGAGGATTCCCAGAAACCTCGCATTTTAGCGTCGTCGGCGTCTTTAGGGGCTACTTGGTACACTATTGGCAATGCAATCGCATTGTATGATTGGATTAATTACAAGTTTAGCTTTAAATTGCCTAATTATTAAATGGATAAATTTTTGTAGTCACCTACAACCTTAATTGGGTTTTATCCGATTTTTTGCTTTAATAAATAGCCTCAATATAGCCTGATAATCCTATTGTATTTATCTAGGCCTTTTCATGACCATCCGACTCAGCTCCGGAGTCTGGACCCCGTCCTTCGGAAGTTCAAATTCTCCATTTAATTGCATACCCGCATCTACAAAAAAGTTACAAAAAAGAAAAAAGTTCCTATTGATTTTAATTAGTGTGGAAAAAGAAAGTGCAGCTATACGATTTCAATTTGTTCGTCCTTTTTTTGAAATAAATAAAATATAGCCCCTAGATTCAAACTTGCGCAACGCCAAAGGCTTTTGAGTTTGTAATATCAATTTGCAAAAAAAAGTCTACCATGAACTATGAAGGCTAAATTACTTTGAAACCTCCAATCCCTATTAAGCATATAGAAAGAGTATCACTATAAATAAGGCCCCAAAGGATATCAACTAGCCATTTTGTGTTTTAAAATTAAGGTAAACCTCTAAATTCTTTGAAAGTAGAAACTTTGTAATGCTATCGCATATCGGGTTTCAAATTCGCCAACTCTTCCTTTGCAATTTTACCCGACTCGTTTAGCATCAACTTTTACCCTTTATATAAAACTACAAGTAATGGGCTCTTAGCAAAAAGAAGGCAAATCCCCCGGAAATTAATATTTATGCATTCTCCCCCGGCTCCTCCAGAGCCAAAACCCAAAGAGTCAAAGCAAAATTTTGTATTCTCAGGTAGGACTGACTCGCTAATAAGATTGATCTCTCTTCCGAAGATTTATATGAATTTTAGAATATGCCGTGTACAATAATGCTTACCTTTCTACAATAAAATTTAAATATCTGTACAATAGAATAAAGCAATTCCCAAAAAGAGGTTATATCTATCTCCGTATTAATGCTTTAAATCTAACTGCATTATAATATCTCGAAGGCTCAAATCTGTGGGCGCATACCAAGAGAGCCAGCAGAAAAAACTAATATAAAAAATCCCGTTGTTTTTCGCTATATTAGGGATCTCAGGGGAGTTAACCATTTGCTCCGAGGATGCACTACTATTGCAAATTCGTACTCGTTGTATTAGGTACCCTATTATATAGCAAAAATTAAAAAGGTATATACTCCGTCGTGGGCATAAGACTTGGTCGGATGTGAACCTTTAAGTTTCGTCATGATTCTATGCTCTGCTTCAATTCCCTACTCCTCCTTTGTGGAGCAAATGTCAGTTCTGCTCCTACTCTCGTTCCCTCAGGTTGTTGCTCCGCTTCCCAATTTTAATCTGAAAATATTCCCTTATACAATACCATCAAAAGAGTAGGATCAGGAGTTTACCTGTGTAATTCTTATTTTTATCACAAAATAATCTGAAAGCTTCTTGGCGTGCTACTAATCTCTTTTTAAACTTTTCCAAGTTCAAAGCTCTACATATTTCATATCCGCGTGTATTATTCAAAAAGGATTGATGCACTTCTGAATTTCTGATCTTATTCAAAACATATTGAGTTCACTTCCTCAAATTGATTAAATTTAAATCTCATAAGACGTGCACGCAACCCCTTGTGATGTGAATAAATTATTGAGGACTATATTGAAGTGCGGTTGTCATTTGGAATATCATTAAAATTTAATTATGTGGGGCCATTAAAGAATCTATTCATATCAGATCCAATCAGTAGTATAATTGGAAGTTTTGTGGACGGAATAACCTATAAATTCAGTCTTTTTAGCCTAAGTAAATAAACTAAGGCTAGATTTTTAAAAGTTCACTCTGACTTTTTCCGAGCAAATATTGATTGAACAGTCTTGGGAATTCGTATACTAGTGTGTTCCAATCAGTATTCGATTGAAATGATATTTTTCTTTCATTTGGATCCTACTACGTCTCCAGGATCAGAGTAACTTGTCTTTTTAGAAGACCCACTAGTTGACTTTTGGGGAAAGTTGTATAGACTCGTTACATAATTGGATTAGTAAGTGAGCAGCCCCACTTTCATTCAGCAGAAGCCCTTCTCGTATAATAATGTGCTCTTTCTCAGCCTCCTCAGACTACCAGAGATTTCCTATAGACGTCAACATCCTTCTCGTCAATTCCCCCCGGGGTTTCCTCGAAATCTTCTCCCTCCCTTTTCCTCTACTCCATGGCTCTTTCATCTCTCGAACTTCACTCGACCTAATGTAACAGGATCCATTCCCGCAAAGAACACATTTAATTTCTATTAAAAATATCGTTTAACCCACCGGAATTCCCAGCCCTAATTTCCTTTGAAAAGGATTGAAGTGAATTGAATCCTGAAATTGCTTGTAGTGAATTCCTTACTTGGAAATAGGCCATGAAAATCAATCGTGCGGCCTGATAAAAAGTGAAACCTCTTTTGCTTTTTAATACTACTACTGTAGTACTAATACTATTACAAAAGTACCACAATTCTACAGTCATCACGTTGTCCTATTGTACAAGCTTTGTCATTTACCAAGTACCATACATTGTTCTCAAAGACCTTTAAGTTGTGATTTGAGGTTACGGAGTCCGTGGCGAAAGTTAATTGAACGTTAATCCGTGAATCCTCTCTACGTGGAATTTAATAAAATATGAGTACATCTGCTGGATCTGGTCGAGGTGGTACTAGTAGTAGTGGTGCGGCTGGAAGAGGTGGTGGGTCAAGTGGCCCATCAAGAGGAGGAGGAGCCAACAAAGGAGCAGTAAAGAGAGGAGCAAATGAAAAAAGTCATATCTTGGAACCGCCGAAGACGGTCAAGCGCCAAGCAGTTCCAACTCCGTCAACGGCAGCCTCGACCTTGTCTTCGGGGGCTACTCAACAGGTTTTTTTTTCGATTTTCCTTTCTCTTAAATACGGATCTGTACCTTGCTATATGGCAAATAATACTGGTACAAATGAATAATTGTAGACTGATCCTGAGAGCATTTAAAATCTAACAGGCCCTTTTGCTCTCATCCTAATTCATTATGTATGCAAAGCCTCTTCCAGGCAGGGGTAAAAGGTCTCGAGGATTTCGCATCATATCAGCCTGAGCCATATTGCAAATACATTAGATGGGTTTATTATGGATGGCAAAATAGAACAAGGGATAGGACTACAATATTTTACGCATACGGCAGAAAGATCGATTTGACGGTTCTCTCTGACTTCAAAAGTTCAAACTACAATACATAGGCATAGCAGTACATGTGTAAATTTAAGTCCTAAATTATTTATCATTTTAAGAGAGGAAGGAAAGCGAGTAACTCGAAGTCTCGAATCCTTGAAGAATATACTACCCTGGATAATATACCAAGTACGATAGTTTGAACTTCATTTACATTCGCATGTTTGCAAATTAACTTTTGACGGTTCTATTCATATTCAGGGCGGCTTTTTTCGAGAACAGTAGGTTCAATCCTTTCATTTTATATTTTTATAAAATCCTAGCTTTTTCCAAAAGGATGAAGATTCCTTCGAAAGATAACATAATTATTTCAGAGTATCCTCCCCCGGAAAATTATATTCACCTGCTAATTCCCGACTAACTTTTCATTGGGATACTATTTTTGGGTCGTTCAATAATAGAGCAAGAGAGCATTTGAGAGCAAACGCAAACAACTGAACAAACAGAAAGTTCCGAGTTAAATTAAATATTATTTCAATTTCCTGAGGGCTTTATAAGTTTATATGTTTCTACTTTGCAAATACCTACTTGGCAATCATTTTGTGCAATGAGTACGTTTATAACTAGTGTACGATACATATTACATATACCAAGTTTTGTATAACAAAGGAAAAAGTTCATCCTCATAAGAAATTTGATGTATTCTTTCTTACAAACTAATTAATTGCAAATACGCTATAAAAGTGGGCGTTTCTTATGAACTTATGAGTCGAGTAAGACAAATTTAGAATTGACCTTTTAAGGAGAGATAAAGTTAGGGAATGCATCTTTTCATTTATGACAATTAAGATAAAATGCTCTTTTAATATACATTAATATGTATAAATTGCAGTTTTAATTATAATTCAATTAAAAGTTTTTATCATTTCCACAAAAATTCGAAGCAGAAATGAATTCCCCTTTTATTTTATCATACAAGTGAATTGCTCTCAGCCTCTCAAGCTGAGAAACTCCTAAAAAATTCTAATAGAATTCCAGAGAATTCCAGAAGTTAGAGAATAATAGCCCAAAGAGCAGAGAGGAATGAAGATTCAAGTAAGTCACGAGGAGAAAGGAGTCCATAAAGCATGGGTGTAGATCAGGCACTTGGAGAAAGTACCACCAACCAAGTTAAATGGAAAGCCCTTGTTCTCTGACATTATTGAATTCCATGCATTAAAAGTGCGTGGAGAACTCCTAATAAAAGATTTCCAAATCCTTTTACCGTACAATATACACTCGTAAAATATCTATGTATATTTCCCTATTGTATACGATACGAATATTGCATTGTAGTAGGGAATAAGCTAGTAATACAATACTATGATAGGAAAGGCAAATCGTATATAGATTGTAGGTACAATCTTTGCAACTTTTATTTTTAGAACTAGTTACTCCTTTTTGGTATTTTAGATCAATGATATTGATCTTCAATGTATTAATAGATTTTATTTCAAAATGTTTATTTTAATAGGGATCTGAGGGGAAAACGAAACCACTGCCCACATCTTTGGCTACTTCTGGACAACCTCCTTCATATCATATGTCTGGAAAATCAGCAAATTCCAGCGTGGGGATAACTTCGCCATCGCAAGATGATGACATGAATGGTCTAATTGAAGAGGTTCGTTGCATTAGTCTTAATTCTCATTATATTTAATTGGAAATCAAATATTTGTAAAACAGATTTATATTTAGAGTAAATCGGAATATCAGAATTTTTATTATTTTTTTAATGGAGTGTCGAGTTATAAAGTTTTTGTTATGTTATAGATAGAGAAATTGGATCTGCCATCAAAAATTTATCTTCATGTGTAAAATGTGAATATTTGCAAGCGTAACGCAAGCGTAACGCAGAGTATTTTAAATTTTATTATAAGAATAAAAATTCAATTTAAAAAAAAAGTTTCAAATGATGTAGTATAAGATTAAATTAAATTAATCCTAGTAAGTACAATAGCTATAAATGTCAATAATTATTATCACTTTCTTATTTCTCTGTTCATGAACAAGATATGAAATAAATAAATCAGATAGTTCAACAACTTTTTAATAGTTTAAAATTTTTTAGGTTATTGACAGCAAATCACTCGTATATGTATACTCTCAATCAATATCATACTTTTGATATGAAATATATTAGTAGTTTATCCGTAGCAGTACCTTATTCATAGATATGATAGATATCTTACTATCCGTAGGAGTAGATTATATCGTATTTTGTTCAAATGTATAATGATTCTGATAAAATGAATTACACTTATCACATTGCAATTTAGCATTTACATATAAGAGTAATAGTACACTTAAGTCCTACTCTTATGATTAGAATTTTAGAATACCTATGTAAATCTAAAATTTATTCAAGAGAAATAATGGACTTGAATTTTCAGATGGATATGGATGAACAATCAAAAAGCACTTTGCCCCAAGCCAGTTTCAACTATATTAATTCTATCATAGGATCCGGAGTTATAGGTAAATTTTTCAAAGGATTTCTTAATCCCAAACTAAATCTGTCTTTGTCATTTTTAGGAATGCCCTATGCCATCCATCTTAGCGGAGTTGGACTTGGAGTAGCTTTGATGGCTTTAACTGCTTTGATCACCGACTATAGTTTAGTTATAATGGTAAAATACACTGCTTTTATAAATGCTTTCACTCTATGAAAGTTCTTATAACTTTCTCCAATATAGATTCGTTCGGGTAAACTCGGAGGAACTTATTCTTATCAAGGTATATAGTACAGCTATTATTTTATGTAACTCCAATTCTCTATGAAGCCTTTGATGTAAAAGCATTTGTACATTTGAATCTACTACTAGGGA
>JAAZTK010002208.1:0-11736 GCA_036507255.1 Megalothorax incertus
CATGTTGTATTCGTTTACACTTTAGAATATCTAAATTTGAAAACAAACAAAAACGTTTTTAAGCCGGTATTTAGTTTAAATAATTTGCAAACTACATTCTTGCAAAAAAATCTTTTAAAAATTAAAAATCCCTTTAAAAAGTTTAAAATTCAAATAGCTTACCCTTGCACTTTGAATAATAAATTCTCAGTTCTCACTTGCAATGTACAGAATATTTAAATTAACCGTTGGAATTTTGTACCTGAATTTGAAAGAAAAAAATGCCTGTTTTAATTTACAAAGAATGACAATCAATAAGTAGTAGGTAATTACGATACTATGATATACTATGATATAAGACATTTATAGTTTATACTATATACTATAAATGTCTAGCCCGATTCACATCCTATGATCCTAATATATGGATAATCCTAAGAGTAAGTACCATGCAGCTTAAATATCCAAACCCATTAATCACGGTAAAGTGAACCTAGAACCTTAATTGGACCCTACATAGAATTACACTTATAATAAACATTTTTGTAAGCATGTTATATTCGTAATTTCGTAGACTCCAGAATTGATTCGAGGTTGGGGGAAATTGAACTTTGGATAAGATTCTTGAAATGGATGTCAAATTGAATAGATTGTTCTTTAGATAGATAATTGTAGATTTGAAAATGACTTAAATGATATGATGGCCGTATTAGCTACTTGTGTATAAATATTATAATTTAGAGGAGTGTGGTTTGAATTCGAATTTGATTAGATAAATAAAGTGTAAGTTAGATATCTGTAATACATGTAAGGTACCGTGGGCAAGTTAAAGCTCATAAAAGTATATGATAGTTCGGGTAATTGGAATTCAAATTGATAAAAGATTGCATAATTGTTAAAGTTCTCATCTATACTCATCTACTAATAGGGATTAGGGATCCATATTTGCATTTTTGCAGTGCACATTCCTCGTCGAAAGGGCACATTGCATTGGTCGTATATCATATCCATTTAATTTTATATCTGTAATCCACTATGCTCATAAAGACCTAAAGATAAATGAAATACATGCCATAATTAAATTAATTAGATTTTAATTAAGTAAAGTACTTTCATCCGAGTTGCAAACCTAATCGAATTCGGAGTCGGAGACTATTTCGGACCATCCTAAAGCTGAATTCCCTAAGTCTAATAGACAAATACCATTGACATTATAACTACCAAAGGGCTTTTAATTAGTTTGTTAATTAATTGACTAATGCAATTTAATTGATAATAATTAATTAGGTAATTAGTTGAAATTTCTAGCCCAAAACCGTTTAATTTTGTGCAAACTTGGGATTTAAATGGCGCGTAAAATTCAAAATTCTTTTGGCCAAATCTTCGTCAAAAATTTGGGCAACTTCCAGCTAATTAATCGACATAATTGACTAAAGTAAGTGCACTAATTGGACTAAATTAATATAATTAATTAACTCTCTAATTGATCATCCTATTTATGTAGGTATATGATGGAGGATTTCAAGAAACCCGAATTACCGGCCTATTACCTGCATTTAAATCTCCAGCTCCAAAACCGGAAATCAGTGACAAAGATGTTGTTGAAGATGTCAGAATGAAGAGCCCCGAGGAGGATGAGGATGCGAAGGTCAAGAGGGAGGAGGAAGAAGCCAGAGCTCAAGAAAAAATGAAGAGATTCGAGGAGGAGGAGCCTATGAGGGCCAAGGAGTGGAAGGAATATGACGAGTTTTTAGCCAATTTAAAATATACAGAACTACCAGGATCCTCTGAAGCTGACAAGAGATACTAGTATTCCCTTGAGGGTAAGGTCCCCACATGGAAATGAACCTCCCGGAACTGGGAACTGGGAACTGGAACCTGGGAACTGGGAACTGGTGGGTAGTCAGAACTGAGAACTGGGAACTGGGAACAGAAAACAGGGGACTGGGAACTGGGAACTGGGAATTGGGAACTGGGAAGTGGGAAGTGGGTAGTCAGAACTCAGAACTGGGAAAGAGTAACTGGGAACTTGGAACTGGGAATTGGGAACTGGGAAATAAGAAATGGGAACTTGGAACTGGGAACCGTTAAGTGGGAACTGGGAACTGGGAACAGAGGGGAAACTATTACAAAAGTTAGAGGGTAGTTATTTTTTATTATTGATAACGTAAAAGTATATAGACTGCTATTTTCTTAACTATTGAAAATTTTTTTATTCACAAGGTATATCAGAGAGTGCTCTCACAATTTAAATCTTGTGAAAAATTATTTCCTTTTTTTGTTGGATTTTTGGTAACGATTTTTGGATATAAATTCTATTAAAAATGCGAGGATCGATACCACAAGTCCACTAAGGACAATTAGGAAAGAACCCTTGAGATGGAGGAGGGTGAGATGGGCTTGGCCATTCCCCCCGAGGAGGTCATCAGGGAGTAGTGGGGGGATCCCAGCCTCTTTTTCCCATTTGAGCCTTTTCGATCGAACCTCCCAAAAATCCCTCTTGAGCCAAAAGTCTCTAATCCCTGTGTACACCATTGGAGAAATTATACGGTCAAAATTGTTCAGAAAGATTGCCCTCTTTTCCATTGTAATTGTCCCGCTTGAAAAGTAGTTTGTATCGGAAGATACAATGAATGGCTTCCGGTTCGACTTTCCGCTAAAATTCCGCATGAAAATGTACTCAATTTGTGTTCTGTAGCAAATACATGCAAAATTTGAGGTCACACCCTTCATAAAACCTGTAAAAAAATGTAAATCTTTAAAATTATTGCATTAATTCTTAAATAAATAGCATTACATTTTACAGGGTCATGTTCAAGGCTCATTTTGCCATTTATCCGCTGGTATATTTTATTTGTAGAGCTTCGGATGTTATCTTGAGCCGCGGATCCTTGAATTTTACAATTTATGAGTAATTTTATTAATTTTATTAATTTTATTTTGATGAATTACTCGTACCAATTCCTCCGCCTTCAAGCCCATATTCATAGTCCGAATCCGAGAGTTCGTTGAAAGTTTTTGGGATTTTTGAGAGAACGGGAAAGGCCAAGAACCCCACCTAATTTCGGACCAAAATTAAATTTAATTGCCTTTTTAACCACTAAAATATTAATTATTCAGGAACCAATTTGCTTTTATATGCGGTGGCTGTCACAATTCCAAAGAATAGCCAAAATGCGCAAAAAAGCCTGCATTATTTTTTAATATTATTATTTGAACATTAATTTCAATATTTTAAATGACCTTTCTTTTGACCCTTTTGGACCCAACTTGTCCTGCTCGAGGAATGTCCCAAGCATATAAAAACCGAATTTGTTCGCACCCCAGATGTCCCCCTTTTTCTTAACTTTTTTAGGGACAAGTTTTCCAGAAGCCCAATTGATGGCGGAGAAGCTTGTGTGGAAGAGGAGACTGATGCCAATGAATCCGATCCAGAATTCCCAGCTGAATGACCAAAAGATGGACTTCCATGTAAATTCGGGTCTCGGTTTCCCCACCGAGAAGGTCAATCGGACAGTGTTGACAGGGACTGAGAATCCAAAGAGTTTGATTCTCGAGAGGACGTAACCCGTGAAAAGGGCTATGTCAGCTCTACCATTGAGGACATCGCCAGCCGTTCCAGTCCACGTCTAAGGATAAGTTACAAATATCGAATTAGACAATATTTAACCTAAAATAAATACTAAACTTGCCCCATTTTTTAAAGGCATTCCTGTCCCTCCGCCTCCACTTCCAGGAAAGACGATCCAGTCTGTTGAAGTGTTAAATTTCCTTTGGAATTGCTTGAGCATGTTGAAATATATGCCACGCTTGAACCACCACTTTCCATTTGATGGAAAAATCTCAACGCCAAATGTGAGGCGAGTCGGGGAGGCTACTCTGAGCGCCTTTCCGTTGAAATCTTGAATAAAATCCGGAAATATGTCATCAAACCCCCTGTATCCCTCTAATTTGATGGCAACTATTTTAGGGGAGCCTCCATTACAATAAAAACATAGGGACTTGGCCCCAATTTTTGTAAATTCTGATGGAAATAAAACAATTTTATATTTTATACGAAGACAAATGTCCATGAATAGGATTGAATGAGCGAGGGATGGGTCAGAGGTTAGAAAAATATAAGCATCTTCATTCTTCCGGGAAATTGCGCCAAATCTTCGGGTTATTAAATGAAATAAACGAGAGGTAGTTCTCGGAGTGACCCTTTCGAGGAGGATGAGAGAAATTGAACAAAGATGTTTAGATTTCCGATGGATGTCGTTAAATGACGTCAGTTCGGCCATTGACCAAAGCGATCCTACAAAATATGCGTTGGAATCTTGATTGGAAATGTCCTCGAGGAGGATTTTGGGGTCAAATGTCATTGAATTATTTGAAATATTCTGCTCTCGTTTAAGGTCATGAAGAAGTATGAGGTCACAGCCATTGAAATTCCTCGAAATTAAACTTGAAACGAATGATAGAATACTTTCCTTATGGGCATATAACAGGTTAATGAGGAGGAATTGAAATATCAAAGATAATATCATTTTGGGAATAAAATTATTTTAAACAAATACTACTCTCCGCTTATAAAAAAATGGGCATGTAAAAATTATTCCAAAATACTTAATTCTAAAAAAAATAATATTTTGAAAAGCGATTGATCGGTAATAGTTAAATTTCAATTCCTTGATCTTGATATTGACGTCGTAACTCGTAAGCCATTTGTTATCAACCAGTCTCAGGATCAGATACAGAGATATTCGTACTACTAGTTAATTAAATAATTTATAATCCTCAAAGTCCTCTACAAAATTACTAGCTTATACCTAATTTTTAAAATACAAAATCGATTTATCGGTAATTCAGGTATGCATTTTTATTAACGAGCACTACCTGGCCATAAGATTGCTAAAAAACAATTTGGGTAATTTCTAATATTTTGGATATTTAATTGGCCAATTTCTAAAATGGATTTCAAATGAGTTTTTATTTTGATGGGTACCTACTAATGATATTCTTAACGATAGGTTTGTTACTGGCTATTGATTTATTCATTTGTTAAATCCAATTTGCTTAATTGTAATACTTTCTTATTCATATAATATTTGGGAAATGAGCATAATTATAATTATAATTATAATTATATATTGGACTCATTTTGTCAAAATTAAATAGAAAAATCCCTAATTATTCATTTCTTTATTATCTTAATCTACCGAAATATATAAGTACAATCTTAATTATGAATGGCAAATGGCTAATACAGATAGTAATGATTATGAATAAGAAACATGAATACTCGTATGTATTATACTACGAGTAGAATGATATTAGTTATAATTTTGAATCTTGATCATAAAGCTATATGTCTAGATAATCCTGTAATAAAAATAAAGGAGTTGGATTCATCGAGGCATTAAATATTGATTTCTAACCGAATGCAACTTGTAAATGAAATGTCCAATTTCTCTGAACCATCCATGTATTTCCAGATTGATTGATTATTTGAATTAATTTAGATTCAAAGGCATTCATTCTTACGGATGGATATCTTGATTTCTTCAGAAATGAGTAGAACATTTTTATTCATTTTTCTAAAAATTGCATTTTGTCAATCCCAGTTTAGATTCCCTTCAGATTATCTCAAAGGTATTGATTCAGATCGAATACTCTTTCATAAGATCAAATATCATTAATGTTTTTTCAATTTATTTCAGAAACGAGACCTGCTCCACCTGGAAATCCAGTCCTGGTCAACGTCTCTGTCCATATTGAAGCCATCAATCCTTTCCAAGTGACTACAATGGATTTTAGGTGAATTTAATCGAAATACAAATGCACAAGAATGCTAAAACAAGAATGCGAAAACTTTGTATCTTTTTAATCAGAATGCGAATCAAATTAATGCAAACTTGGGAGGACCTTCGTCTAACCTTTCCACCCTCCTACTTTCAAGAATATGACAGATTTCTCCTCCCACGAGAATTTATAGACAAAATTTGGATTCCAGATCCAAATATTGTTAACGCAAAGGTTCTGGAAGTGGTTGTAGTTGACCGGAAATTGATGGACGTGTACATTTATAGAAATCAAACCGTTTTTCTATCCATTGACTTTTTTGCGACATTGGCTTGTTCGCTGAACTATCAGTATTTCCCTTATGATTTCCAGATTTGTCCTTTTATCGTAGAAAGCTGTAAGCCACTACCTACTATTAACTCAAGGATTTCTCTTAAAAGTATTTAATTTTAGTTTCCTTTGATCGGAATCAAGTGATTTATAAATGGTCCTCCTATGAGCCATTCACGATCGATTATGGAGTCTATCTCCTCCAGTTTATCATTGCCAAAAAGATTGTAAGGAAAGAGCAGATCCTCAACCGAATTGGGCAAGGTTTGGAAGGAATTTTAAATGGGATTAAATTACTTTACTTGGAATTAAAAAGGTCATATGGAATTCTCCCGATTGGTGGCCTTGTTTCACTTCAAAAGAAGCCTCGGGAATCACCTCATCCAAAGCTTTGCACCATGTTCCCTAATCCTCAGCCTCAGTTGGTTCAGTTTCTGGCTTGACCTGGACTCTGTCGCGGCGAGGGTCTCTCTCCTCGTCACTGCTCTTCTCACATTGGTCACACAGTTCTCAAGCTTTAAAATTGACCTACCTCCAGTAGCTTATATTAAAATGTGTTGACATATGGATGGCAGGGTGTATGGTATGATTAATAAATTAATTAACTTGTATTAAATATAATTAGCTTTAAAACTACCAGGTATTCATGTTCGCCGCCCTTGGAGAATTTGTTTTTGTTAAAGTCATACATTCTGAGATCAAAAAGGCCATTGAACGCAAAGGTCACGAGGTCAGAGGAACCCTCAGCAGGGGTAGAAGCCCTGAATCAATTGACGAGCAAGAAAATCCTCCGACGCCGCCTCCCAGGAGCGCCTTTCCATTGATTTTTCGATTTAATAAGGTATTTCCAGGCAAAAATCATATAAAAGTATACTTAATTAACCTTAAATTAGAATCAGATTCGACAGAGGATGTCAGCAAGTCATCGAGGGATTAGAAATGGTGACCTACCCCTTGATGAAACACCTGAAACTGACCGGATGCCAGAGAGGTTGACCCATAAAATATATTGTTTGGAGATACCAATCATTTGGACGGACGGGAAAACGGGCCAACGCCGGATCCTTTGGAAGGAGATTGATAATCGATGCAAATGGATATTCCCTATCACTTATGTCATCTTTTGCACCCTCTACTGGCTAACCCTATTCCTCAACAGCTATATTTATGCACCTAGATAAAGAGTGAAGTGTACACCATGTAATACTATGATTAAATAAATAATCAAATATCATTTTATTTTAATTCATAATTTAAATAAAAAATCAACTTTTTCGAAGATTTTTCAGGGAATTTGAAAGAATATGTCAAATCTCACATAAAGGTAGACATCCGAAGGAATCATTCTCACTCAGCTTGATATATTTGCCTAAAAAATAAATATTCAAGTAAATCAATTTAAACTTGACCTCGATTGACCTACTTGAACATGGCGCCTGCATCCAAGTCCCAGTGGATTTGAGGAGCACGCAATTATTTAATCGGGAAATGTGGGGGTGTCCAGGCCTTGCGATAAATATCAAATTTTAATTAAAAACCATAAAAAAAATTTAATGAACCTACTCCCAACTTGTAAAGGTAAATTCGGGGGACCCTTTCCCCAACCAATGAAATCTTCCTTCGCTTGCAAAATCTAAATTTATTTAATTATCCATTAAAAATCTTCGCATTTCCGAATATCCAATAATTAAATTACCCGTGGCAGGAAGCCAAAAGCAGATAGATTCATCTGCAATGGAAATTATATTCCTTAAAGTTCAAGGAATACGAGTATGTCAATTACAATACCTATAATGGAACTTACCTACTTCTAGGAGAAATTCGGTTAAAAATTGATTCTCTTCCTCGCTTTTGATTGTTCCTGGCCGAAATCCATTATATTGGCAAAAATCAAGCGCTTCTGCCCAAGTGTGTCTTCCATACTATTTAAATTAATAAATTAGAACCCTCAAAGAAAGGTCAAAAGGTCATTACCCAGTCGCTATCCGTAAGAAAGTATTTGCCCCCAATTTTTCCAATGTTAAAGACTGGCGCAAACCTCCCAGTTCGGTTAATTACTTCAAAAAATATGGGAAATTAATATTAAAAATTAAATGGCGGTTTTATATTAAATAGTTTTACCCGAAAGAAGGTCTGGAAGGCGATTATGATTTGAAAGAGCTCCGAGAAATAGCCGTGTTAAAATAATAAATATTAAAATCCCCATTTTATCCCACACATTCGATCCCCTTTGAGAGACTGACTTCGAATGTATTAATAAATCTAAAATCCGAAATCTAATGCTTGATTTAAATCATAAGTAAAAGTAAATATTTTTTATTAATAGATATTTGAATGCATCAATATTCAATAATAATATTCAATTGGAATGACTTTCAAAATTATAATTCAAAATTCAAATTATAATCCCTGCTTTGCGGAAAGAAAGTTTTTGATTGCTAATCCGGGCTTACCCCAAATCCCAATGCAATGTCAATGCCATAAAATATTGTATTATTAGGAAGGATTCTACGATAGCATCGTACCTTAATAGTCATTTAATGCTAGAAAACTCATCGTATAAAACATTTTTTTAAATTTTGATGGAAATATATGTAGTTTAAATCAATTATTCATATTTTATCGAGTTTTATTTCCTTTTTGCCTCGGCTAGTTCCGCAAGGATTCTATCATTCAATGGCTTGACTGGTCTTGCATTATTCCTAACGGGTGCTCCCTTATCATGGTCCTTGAGGATTTAAATTTAAAAAAAAGTTTTCTTTTTTTCTAAAAAAATACCTTCACTTTCCGGAATGCTTCGACTTGAGATGGAGCAATTGTCAAAGGTTCTTTAAAGACTGTCCAAAGGACCTCTTCGGCACATGGGGGAGAAGTTAGTGAGCCTTGATATCGGAAAAATGGATGACCCTTTCCAATGTCAGGGAGGAAATCTGACAATGTTAAATGCCCTTTTACTTTTACGGGGACCTTTTGGTATTTTTGAGACATTGTTTTAATGATCCCTTGAAGCCCTTGATGTACAAAGCCTTCTGACCTTGCCTGGAGGAATACTCCAATGACGGCAAGTGCCTTGGGGTCACCGGAGGAGCCAGCAGCCGCTTGAAAAGATGGGTAAGCGTTGCTGTAATGCACTAGATGGGTCTCCATTGAGTAAGACTTGTTATTGAGCATGTGCTCTGACCCTAAGGAATCTTCCTTGCCCCAGTGGAAATGCATTTGAGCAAAAATATACTCACGACCATCCATCTCATACCCCGTCATCTTGGCCTTTGAACTCAATTTGGCGTCTAGAGACACTTGGATTGTATGACCGTTATTTTGAGTGAAATATTCTTTGTGTGGGCGTGAGTATTCGGAATTGAATTTGATATCAACCTTCTTTGAATGAACTTTGACCTCCGAGCTTAGCAGATTAATGGGAGATTGATGAGTTCCATTCGAACAAGGTCCAGGCCATGTTTCAGGCCCGCAAGTGCTCTCATCATAGCAGTAAGGGGCATCTCCAGATTGGGCGACAGGGAATACCGATATTACAAATAAAATTAGTCTCAAAAACTTCATATTTTAAAGAAATTATAACGCTGGACTTGAATAAATTGTAATTCAAAGGAAAGCAGATTGTCGGGTCGACCTCGGCTTGGAAGTCAAAGGAGTCATCAGCATTTTGGCAAAGACTTTGAGGATTTCCAGGAATATTAAAAATGAGAAATGTTTTGCAAATTACAAAATCAACTTTATCAAAAAGGACATTGAACTGTTTTATGGAAGTGCAATCCTAAGTATTCAATGAAAAATATTTAGTAGTAGTTAGCTTTTGATACTTTTTTTCAACCCAATATGCACTTTCCTTACCCATTCCCAATCCCAATCCTACACCCACTTCCACTTTTAAGTACCCTACCTACTATTAAAAATTCCGTAGGATCTTGGGAATTTGGAAATACCCACCAAAAAATAAAGGCTTTCAAAAATATCAATAAATGTAGTTTTTAAAAAACATTTTACAATATTTATTTTTCATACCTGTACATATATATTTATTATACCTAATAATATTTCAAATATGTACTTAGGATTAGTAGGTAGGTATTGATGAAAATTCGTCAAACATGCCATAATTTTTTACAGCTTCGGATCAAAAAAAATTAAAAATCCCTAAATTCACTTTCACAATTTGCATTAAAATGGCTCAAAAAGGAGCAAACTACTTCAGATTAAAATGTATTACATTAATTACATTTAATATATGTAATTAGAACACTCAAATAATACACAATAATTATTTATAGTATATTGTATATATACAAAAAGAGGCAAATAAACTTATATTTTAATCTACAGATAAATATTTAATCTATAAATATCTGTACATTGAAAACCCTCCTTTACACAAATACAATTTACATTTCTTTAAATATTATGTACTATTATTATGGGCAATCATTTTGTGCTTACAATTGTGTTTCGTATCATTAATTTAATATTTGTGAAAAAAGGCAATATGCATTGCTAAATATTCGCCTAAAATCCCCTCATCTTCAAATTCTTTCCCCTAAGGATTTTTTAAGCATTTCTCAAGCTGCATTCCTAATCTATCAGCTACCGTATATTGTACAATACATGTAAATTATACTCTTTTTGGTTCCCTCAATTTAAAATACTCTAAAATACTCTAAATATCATACATATTATTAATTTATTATTTATTTATTCGTATTATATACTACTAATATAATATATTAATAATGTATTAATTAGTTAGTATCAATACAAGTTAGCTCTATAACTTTCTGCAAAATTCCATCCTAAAAACACCTCTCTTTTTAAATACATTATTTCTAGGTACTAATTCTTATCTCTAATAAGCTTTTCAAGGGCACTGGCTTTTAATATATTCTACCTACCTATCTATTTGAATATAAACAGGGCTTTCCACAACTTTCCTCAATCAACTATTAATTAAGAACTGAACGAGAGACTCTTAAAGGTGTCAATGTGCAAGGTTTTTTGCTAAAAATTTCATCTTAAGGCAATTATGTCAATTCTTTTATATTCTAGTCAAAAATTTCGTTAAAATTTATTACGATACATGTTTATTCCAAAGGGATTGATTGTGACGAGCAAAGAGTGCTTAGTCTTTTAAATAGTACGATATAAAAAGGACATTTTTTATCAGGAGGGAATTATTCGCAAAAATCCTCAAAAACTACTCAAAAATGGCATTTTATTGTCAATCCCTATCCTTATTACATAAGATATAGTCTATGCATCTGTTTTTTCGAAAATACACCTTAATTTCAGTACAAAGAGGAGGTAAATGTATTTAAGAAATAAATTGAGAGGGGAACTAACCTCGAGAGGAGTCAAGAATGTCGAGTAAGGCAAAAGGGGAGATTTGGGCACTGCCTAATAGTAATTAAACACATATGAGTTGCAAGGCATTTCCACAATAATAGTATTAAAGACATTCGAGGGTGGCTAGAGTCAATCTACTTATATTTGGAGCTTAACTTGAATATATGGAAGTTGAATCTATCTTTTTTAATGTCTCCGAGCAGCATCCTCCAAAACTCTAACCTTTAACTCGCGTTCCCTCTGAAGATTTTGTAATTGCTGCTGCTGCCTGAAATTTACCAACCGAAT
>JAAZTK010002209.1:0-11723 GCA_036507255.1 Megalothorax incertus
TATTAGGCATTGGGAAACGGGTTAAATATATAATTATACCCTTGGTGTGGTCCCTCAGACCTTTTTATTGTTTTTTCTATCTGTTTTTTTTTCTTACGAGCAAGTTTGGGTCCTTTAGTGCAGTGTACACTTACCACCTTATTAGATTAATCGGGGAAAAAAGAGATTTATCCCATCTAATATTATTTTGTATGTACTCGTACGATTACTAGAGTACTAGTACCTACTCATAATATCTATTTATTAGGTATCTCTTATGGGATTGATCAGATAAAATATTTAAAATTAATAGACTTATTGTAATTAAAATCATTATAGATATTTTTTATACAGATAGGTAGCTGACATTTTTATATTATAATTTTATAAAGATCTCCATTATACTATCTGTTCAGTATTTGTAAAATACAAAAGTATTTAGATTCAACTAACCATAAAGTGTTCAAATGTACTACATTTCAATTCGACAAGATTCTAATGTGCTAAGAAGGGCATTTGCAAATGCATTTCTACAAATGTTAAAAATGTTCTCATTAATTCTCATATTCCTATTCATGTGATTTAGCTAATAAGAATCAAATTTATCTAATGACTAGTATTTTAAGGTAATAAATAAGATGTATTGATGAAAGAAATAACAAATTAATAAAATGGAAATTTACAATACATTTCAATTATACTGGGATTATGTGTATTCAATCTTTGTGACATTAGCTTTTATTATTCATGGAAAATCTTGCTCGAAATTCTCAAGAAGAGACGTTCGAAGATATGCTCGAAATTCTGGATTAGTTTTAAATTTCTGCCTAAGAACCGATAGTCCCCATTCACTGATCTACAAAAAAAAATCCCTTTTAAAATCCACAAACTTTAGATATTTTAATTTTTAAGTAAAACTTACCAAATGTGTTCCGTGAAAACACACCTTGTCCAGCTTCTCAATCAATTGAATCCCATAAATTATAGAAATGTCTGATACTTTTTCAGTCAAATCTCTTAGCTCGAGATATTTCAAGGTCTGTCATTGAAATCGTTAATATTATATTTAAAAACGTAGGTAAATACTCGAAATTTCATACTCTTGGGAATCTCGAAAAGGGATAGCCCTTCAAAATCCTCCACATTCTTGGAAAGGTAAATCCCAGTATCTCGCATCCTCTTTGCTCCACTAGCCTTGACTCCAGTAAGCCCTTCATCATTCAGAAGGAATAGATTACTAATCTTGAGGGAAACCAGCATAGGAAGCCGGTGAAAGATACTTTTGAGGTGATCATTCGTCACAATTGCCTTGAAATCCGCACTCCCTGCAAATCCATCCTGAGCTAGGATTGCCACGCTATTATCCAAAAGTTCCAATTCTCGTAGGTTAGGAAATCTCGTTAAGACATCGTCAATATTGAAGGAAAAGAAATGCGGATTGTATTTCGAGTTGATGAACCGAAGTACTTTGATTTGAAAATAAGGTCTCCGGTATAGAACATCCCAATAGAGATTCTGAGGTCTCCTATGATGATGATGATGGCGGTGGTGATGTCTTCTCCTTTGGATTTGTCGTGCTTCTGGAGGAGGAGTATTGCCATTATTGTCCTCTTCAATTTGTGGAAGCGGGGGAACTTGAAGCGGAGGAGGTGGGAGATCTCCACGAAAGTTTGGGATCTGGATCCTCACTTGCCCAGGCCCTTGCCCAAGTTCCAGATTACTCAAATTGAATGCAATCATCCAAAAGGTATGAAATTCCAGTTGGGTAACGCAGAGTGGAAGTGGAAATGAAGCCCGATCAAAATCTTTGATATAAGCATGAAGTTCAATCTTGAGATTCCGGTTCGAACTAAGAATTTCTCGGTTAATTTCATTTTGTGTCGCAAAATCCCACTGGACACGGCCCATACCCAGGCGCTGAAGATTTCTTTGAGATTTTAGAAAAGGGATGAGAATGCTATCAATCTGGAATAATCCTGGGTTAAATATGGGGAAAATCAGATCCAGTTCCCTCAGGTCAAAATTTCCCCATTGGTTAAGACGCCTCGTATTTGGATTCAAATCTTCAGGTTGTGGATTCTCGGGTATTGAATTTGCGAGGGATTCAATCTCAAATTCATCCATCATTGCCAGGAAAGCGAGAAGTGGTTGAGTTTGCTCGTCATAAAGGACAAGGAGAGAATCAATATCCACTCTTGGAATAAACTTGAGCCGTAGAATTCGAAGGGTCTTTCGATTGAGTCCGAGTAACTTTTTAATAGCGTGGAAAATCTCTCGGAATCTTTGTTCAAATAACTTCATTTGTAATCACATTGACTGGCATTAGGTAAGTGGCTCGGGAGAAATCCAGAGTGCATTCTACGAGATTTCCCGTTGAACCGGAAGCCATTATTGATCTGTAAAAAAGTCTGATATACACCAACATAGACACCCTTTCATAGAGCTGAATTGTGAGAGATTGGATATTAACAAGGGCTTTCTTTCCTATATAGAATTTGAATTTAAAATACATTTAATTAGATTTATAAAAAAGTAAAACTAACCATGCTTCCTCTTGAAGCCAAACAAAGGACTTTTGGTATGCCTAAAACTCGGGCCATAACGCCATTTCATCCCGTTGAAGTCAATCTCGGAGATTTTCAGATGATTTACATTGGTGAGGGATGACATGAGTGCACGGACTAGATCATTATAAGTCAGATCTGATTCTTTCACTTCGATATGAGTCAGAGAAGAGGAAAGATGAGAGAGGGAAGTCTTTCTACCCCTATAGAATCCTTTAAGCTTCTTGTGATCTCCCTCAATTGTGGCAGAGGAATATGATACTGGCTCCAGAGAAGTGGAGTTGTCCTTTTTGATCTTTTGGTGAAATAAAGGTTGGCTTCTGTGTTTATGTACGTGAAGCTCCTTCCATTTGACACAATGCTCTTTGTCCCATTTACCCTTTCGGAACCTCTTGACCCAATATTTGTTCTCCCTGAAAGGAATGTACATAAATAATATGTATTGTATTTTGAATTGGATGCATAAGTGCATATTTAATCAAGGAGTACCTAATATATAAGAGTAGTATATAAGTACCTTGATTGAGGAACATAGTTGAAGTGCAAAACGCCGGTCTTGGGTAGAATGTCATTTGAAATTAGCCGATTCCAAGCAGGGCAAACTAGCCTAGCCTTCAAAAGAGGTTGGAATTCCAAATAGGAGAAGATTTTTTCAAGCAGAGAATCCTAGATATATTCAAATAGGAATAAACTCGCATTTTAGAATGAGTTTAATAAGATCTTTACAGGAAATTCTATCTTGGTCTTTGCATGTTCAGCCTGTTGACTTCTTATGCTCCTCAATAAAGGCCCCTCATCATTTCGATTGACAAAATCCTCACCAATCCGCTCCTTATTTTTCCCCTTTACACGCCCGGGAAAGTTGATGAAACGGGTGGGAGTGAGTCCCGCAAGGGACTGACCTAATGGTGACTTCCGAATGGATTGATTCGTCTCGGATTTAGATCTTAATTGAAGTACAGATAGATCGTATCTCTCCCTTAAATTAACCTCACTCTCTAAAAACTCGAGGTAAGGATCCCACATTACAATTTAAACCAATTATCGATACACTTGTAAATAGTCCATTATGCTCCTGAATAGGAACTTATAAGGCCAAAATAGAGATTTTTAATTTGCAATTAAAGGAAGGGTAACTATAACCAATTGTTACTGATATATGCTAAACCCGAGCAATCTCTTATTATTTGTAAACATACAAATTAAAAAGAGGATAACCTCCTCCAAAATCAAATTCAGAGCCACCAGGAACTTAAAATTTGAAATATGCCTTGGGATAACAAAATTAAAACCGGAAATGAAGCCTCGCCTCTTTTTAATTTGTTTGATCCTGAAACACGTAGGATCGTAGCTGCAAGGGTGCAAGCGGAGCAAGATGGCAAAAAGATTTGGAAAGAACGATGGGGTCAGGGGACAGATTGGGATATTATATACAGGTGAATATACAAATTAAATTACTAATCCTAAGTATTGTATGTAAGTACGTTATATTACTATTAAATGATTAAATACCATTAATTAAAATTCACTTTCAGAGATTGGATTAACTCTGGAATAAGCCGAGCAATGAGAAAGCCCTCGCTCCGATCAGTTGAATGGCTCAAATACCATGTAAAGCCGGATTGCCCTCATGATATGTCAAACTGTGACGATGAAGGGGACAGACCCACTGGGACATGTCAATCCCCGGAGGAGGGAGAGGCTGAGACTCGCCGTGGAATTGTCTCAAATCAACCATATTCTTCTAATCCTAAATCCAATTACAAATGCAAACCAGGGCCATACCCAAGAACAACTTCTGAAGAAGTTCATATCATTATTTTAAAGAATTGGTTTATTAATTAACTCGAAATTAGGTTGGATGGTTAAGTGGGGTCCCCTCATGTCAACTCGAGACCTTTGCAAACAGTCGATATATGCAAAAACCTCCTCTTCCTTGGAAGGTTACATCTTGGATTAATATGCAGAGGCGGGTATGATGGCCTTGTCGTTCCGGGTTCCAATTGAACTACAAATTTTTATCGTAATAATATATTTCAAATTTTTGTAAAAAATATGATAAATCAAATTATCAGAGTTCTCTAATAAAGTCTTGAATTTTGATGTGCATTCATACGATATAATTCATATTGAATAAAAAAGGAGTCAGACTCCTCAGCAGGATCTTACTTATAGTTATACTTAAGTAATATTATATGGTCGAGGTAAAGAATTCCTAGAAAAATTCTAAATATAAAATATTCAGACGTCGACTCGTAATAAACGTTTCGTCAACGTTTGTAAAAACGTTTTAAAAATATAAAACGTTTGGCTCGCGTCATCGTCTTATGAAGCACTAAAAACTGTACTTGAGCTCAAAACTGAATTTCGCGTTTCGTTTGAAGCCTGGAGGGCGAGCTTTTTTAAATTAATTTATTGTAATTTTGACATTTTTTTAACAAAAAGGCAATTACCCAAAAACCCACTCGAGAGGTCAGAGTTACGACCCTCCGAGTCCCCCGTCGTCCTAAATTGTGACTTGTCCCTTATAAAAACATTGGAAATTCCATTCAAACCCCCGGCCAACCTCCCTCGCCCTCGGCAATTTTAATTTTTTAAGCTACCTAATTATGGCCCTTAATTACGACACCCTCACGGATGGCCAGATCCGGGCACAACTCCTGGAACGTGGTTACGATGTCCCAATCAGTTTAAACCGGGAATTTTTGTTGAAAAAATTAAAGAGCCTCACGGATGACAATAGGTTTTTTGAATCTTATTTATAAACAATTAAATAAAATTTTAAATTATATCTTTGATATAGTAAAAGGTCACCAGCAACCCGAAGAAAGACGATAGCCAATTCTGGTGGTAATACCAGCTCAGGGCGCCTTAATTCCTCCCTGGGGTTTCAGCCTGAAGAGAATGGGGAATCCAATGGACATAATTCACCCGCGGCCAGTGCAAAGGGGAAGCGACAAAGTCTGAATGAATCAGGTACTAATTATTAAATGCATTTAAAATGATTTTACTAATGTATTTTAATTATTTTGTCATTTTTTCAGTGCTTCGAAAGCGCACCACAAAAAAACCACCATCGGTGAATGCATCCCCCGCTGGAAAGCGATTCAGCTTGTCTCGAACTGCAGCCACCTTCTCCAAAATTGGAAGGAATAATGTTTCCTCGATTATCTGCAGATGAGGAAGATGACGATGTTGGTGTTGAAAATAGCATTGCAGAAGATGAGGAAGAGGTGGTCGCACCACCGAGGGGTTTCCTCTCTAATTCTGGATATGATATGGACAATTCATATCTTACCAATAATGACTCAATTAACGAAGGATTTGCTCCACAACTTTCCTCCACTTCTGTTCGGAGCCCTCAACGTCCCTCACGCTACGAATCTTACCTGAATTATTTTCGAGGGAGCGAGACTGAACCCGGAGATGTACTAAACAGTTCTCGAAGCCGGCAATCAACAGCAACCGCTCGAGCTCGAGGAGCTCCAGGAAATTACCAGTATAAATATGTTAATTTTATGCCACATGAGTCAACTCCAGCCCCAACCCAAAAATCTGGGTCCACTCTGTGGAAATACATGAGCTACCTCAATCCAATTAATTGGATCCCTCGGAATCGGGAGACTAAGAATTCTTCAATGATTTCCCGTCCAGCACCCACTCCTGCCTCGAGAAGAATTAATCCTGTATCAAGTGTGTCAAAACCGACTGGAACATTTACATCTGCTACTGCTGAAAATACCCTATCAAAGATACTTCTTTGGGGTCTCTTTTTCTTTTTGGGACTTATTGGCATTTCTTACATTCAAATCACATCGGATCGATATGCTCTATCAACAGAGACTGCAGAATCGGCTTTCAGTGTCATATTCAATGCATTTTACACTCTGATTAATTATTTCGTCCTCATTGTTATCGGTAAGTAAACTTTGAAGTTTTAAAATGAATTTACAATTAAAAATATTAAATTCACAAAGGCCTAAAATGAATTTAAAATATTTAATAATTGAATAGTGTGCGGATTTGGGTACTTTTCGTTCCAAATAATCAAGTATTTCAAGACCGAGCGTGAGAAATTCCGTGAAGAAATGTTTAAAACTATCGATCAAATCCTGAATATTCTTCAGAGACAAATACGAGGCGTCCAAGTAAGTTCCTTTTTGTTTTAAATACAAATGGAAAATTTAAATTGTCATTGACTAATTATATTCATTTTAGGACTGAGGGAGTTGACCCATTTATCGGAATAAGCCATTTGAAGGATCAACTTTATACTCCAATTGAGCGGATTGCAAAGCAAAAGTTGTGGGATGCTGTGGTCGATTACATTAGCCATAATGAGTCTCGAGTTCGGGAAGAGGTGCAGCATATCGCTGGAGAAGAATTTCGAGTTTGGCGATGGATCCCGAATCGGCTCTCTACTTTTGTTACTCCTGCTGGATCCGCTGATAATTCTATGATGTCTCCAAGCCCAGCTGGACCTTCTGCCGCCCCTGGGACAACTGGAGGAGCTGGAGGTGGCCCTGAGAAAAAACAAAATGAAGAGGATTCGACCAAATGGCAAGGACAAGCTTTTGAATTGGGAGATGGGAGTCCAAATTGTATTGCCAAAATCCCTGCTAATTGTCTTAAAGTGAGGCAAATGATTGAAAAGGATAAGTAAGTGGTTTTAAATGGAATTTATAAACTATTTAGGTAATTTGTAATGTTTTTCATTTGATAGGGTTCTGACTGAAGAGGATAAGATAAAGGTTGAACGAGGCATTCTGGAGAAATGTCAAGATGCAATCATTCTTCATATTGGACTGGATAATGCTACACAAGAGGGTCTGGTTTATGTACGTTGTGCCACAAAGGAGGATGCGAGGAAAGCATTTTTGGCTCTTCACGGCTGGTGGTTTGAAGGTGATTTGGAATTTAAAATTACAATTAATTAAATGCTAAATTCTATATCTGCAATTGTAGGGAAACTCCTATCTGTCAAGTTTCTCCGAGAAGAACGATACTTTACCCGATTCCCTGAATCTGTAAATCGGAATAATCGAATGACTCTCGGACTGTACCCATCATTGGCTGGTTTTGCTAAATAAAATTAATAATTAAAGTATAATGGATATTTCACCCCTGCCTCTAAAATGTAATTGTATTACAACTAATATCTTGGCATAAAAGTAAAAGTAAGTGTAAAACCAATTTTTTTTATAAAAAACTATTTTAAACTCTTCTTCAAAAAATCATTTAAAATTTAAAAATAAGGACCATGTAATTCTTAATTCTTTACATGTGTGTTGCATTGCAAAACTAAAATTCAAAGTATCCGATCAATTTTTCTAAGCTTTCTTTGCTTATTATTTTGCAAATCTTGAAGAATATCTAAACGATTTTAATTTAGTATATCTTAATTTCTTAAGAAGAATAGTTAAGAATTCTAATGTGTACTTTGAAAAACTTTAATTAACTGAATATTTATACTTTCTAATTGATAAACTGAATAATACCTAATCTTAAGTACTGTATTAATACAAGTTTTTGATAGATTGTAATGAAATCTATACTTATAAGTTAAGCTAATTATCTAATTACTTTTATTAATATACTTTTAAGTTTAAGAGATGTAAATTGTCTTTTCAATTAATTATTTTACTTTTATTAACACACGTCAAGTTGAGTAATACTGTGTGTAGTGTGTACAGTCTTACAGATGAATTTTGAAGTATCTTTTTTTCATGCAAAGGTCTAGGTTGTAATTTAACTTGTGACTACTTTTTGTGTTTTAAATTAATTTCCCTTTTACAATACTAGCACCATTAAACTGTACTGCTATATTACCTATTATTATTCTCTGTATAAGCTAACTACCTAATAATATTTTTAAGTTCTTTTTATTTCATTTAATTAACCTATAATAATTAATATTAAATGCATAATGTCAATTGCATTTCTAATATCAAGTTGATTGAATTTTATGATGATTCAATAAAGAATGAATTTGTACAATAATTGAATGGTATTTATTTATTTAAAAAGTTTATGAAAAATGAATATGTGAGAAATATAAAAGATATACTTAAACGGTAAGTTTACATACAATAAATGGATTACAAAAACAATAAGATAAAGTACGATACATAAGAACCTTTAATAAAAATTATTCTGTCCATCGGTGACAACAATGAGGATCTGGGGGTTAAAAAAGATTAAAATGATTATTCAATCAAATTATAAATTGACTTAGGTGAAGGATGAGGATCTTTGTTTAAAATAATTAATTAAATTGAATACCTGTACAGACATAGTAGAGCCTCATTTCATCCTAAAGGCAAATAATACAGAAAAGGAATAATGCCATTTAAATTTTAAAATGTATTAATTTAATTACAAATTATTTTAAAATACCTCAGCACGACGGGTTTGTGCTTGGAAGAATACAGCCTCTTTATTTTGACATTTTGGACAAGGATGATCTTCCGTTCTCGGCAAAGTTGGGTCAGAGATTACATCGGATACAATATGTGTCAATTCACTATAATAAACATTTTGCAATTAAGCTACCTAAACCTTTTAATTAAAGTTATAATTGTAACAGGCTTACTCAATTTCATGTGTGATTTTGTTGACATAAATGCAATTGTTGTCCGCAAGCTGCTTAAAATCACAATTACGACAGGCGTATAGTAGAAACCCGATGCTCCTTGTCCTCCCGAGGGTACAACATGTTATTGCTAATCAATTAAAAACATCCAATTAAAATTTAAAACCGATTTTTAAATGGATTTTTTGGATTTTAAACTTACCATTCTGGACAAAACTTAATCCCCACAAATCCTGGACCATCTGACCTTACCCGGGGTTGCTCCATCATTCTACTCATTACGGAAATTAAAAAATATTGTGTTTATAATTAAAGTTTATTTAAAAAATCGGCGAAATTTTAATTTTTATCCAAAAATCAAACTGAATTTGCTTGGAATTAGGACTGACTTTAGAATTTCAGGCATTTAAATTGCAAAATGCCCCAAACGTTCTTCAAAATTGAATTGAGGTTTAGAATTTTTTATTTAATTGGATTGATTTTAAGAATTCAAATATATTTCAATTATAAAAATATTTTATATTTTGATAAGATATATCGTATACAGTATAAATAACGTGCTAAGATGCATAAATTGCATCTTAAATTCATCACATATCATGCATTGCATTGCATTGCATTCGATTCTGAAATTCAGAATCTGAAATCTGAATCTGAATTCCTGAAATAATCTGAAATTTTTAATCAATATATCGGAATATCCCTGCAATTTTTATTTTATCATTGCATGGCAAATCCTGATTCTATAATGAGTACTTTTAAGTCATTAATTTTTTACAAAAAAAACAAAACAATATTATTGAGCAAAGCATCGTAAGAGCAGCTAATCAGACTACCTGAAAATTACCTGAATTATATAAAAAGATAATCCGCAATCAAAATATTTGTTATATCTGCGTCAAATTTGTCAAAATTGATGTTATTTTTTGTTCGGCTAATTTATCCAAATTCCACGAATGTCCATACACAATTCCTGAACAGAGAAACTAGGAATTCATACATATACCTACTATATGAAGTAATGTACAATACTTAGGATAAGTTAGAAGTTCTAACTCCCTATTCATTAAAATAGTTTTGCGAATATATCAGTATTCTGTAGGACTATCCTTAAAATATGTATATTCTTATTCTTATTAAGGGAGAGATGGTCAAAGAATAAAAAGAAAGTCATAATCAAATCTATTGGTCAGTCTCTCTCAATTCCTTTCCCCTTTGAACTGAGATTACCATCTTACCCCAACACCTCTAATTAAATCACAAAAGTGTTAATTATACGAACTTAAAATGGGCTCCATCCCATTCAGCAATGCTGAGGGAGATTTGGGAAAGTCTTTGAAACACCGCCGAAACTCGGTCTCTTTTGCGAACCTAGCTTTTGAGCCAGATGATCCAATTAAGAATCATTATAATAAAAATAAGAATGGGGCTGCCGAGGAAAAAGGTGGAAATCTTCATAGCTTGCAAATCCCTGAAGAATTGGAACCTGGAGAAATCGAAGGTAGGCAAAGAACACTTCGGGCCGGAAGCACGGTCTCTGTTTTGTCCAATTTTGGAGATTTCCTGACTAATGGAGATAGAAGGAGAAGCTCTATTGACATGATAAGAAAAAGCAGGACTTTTCGAAGGCTCTCCAGGTACATTATTTAATTAAAGAAATGAATATAAAGCTTAATTTGCCCCTTAAATTTTTTTCAGGCTTGTATCAGTAGCAGAACTGGATTATGAGTTGGAGGGAATGTCAGAAGATGTAAGTTTATATTTAATTTTAGAATGTAGATTACTAGATCATTAGTACGGCATATATTATTTAAGCTCTTTTCAAAGGATGCTTGAAATTGGGCGATTCAATTGGAAATCCTTAAAAGAAATTGCTCGTAGGTTGGAGAAAAATCAATATAAGCCCTAGATTTCTCTAAAAATGCTAATAATGAGCATTGCATTTTAAAACTTTTATAAGACTTTTATACTTTTTAAAAATTTAAATGGGAAATCCTACCAATACAAGACAATGACATGTCATTTGAAAAGGAATGAAGAGATTATCCAAAGCTCTGTAAAGTTGATGAAAAAGTCGTGATTGACCCTTACCTGATGTAAATCAAGCCCTACACCCTCACCTACTAATCTATGTCAATATACGATAAGTTTTCACCACTCGGCTTGTTCAAGTTGTTTATCACTTAAGTTTTTGAACCTATCTTGTATTACCTATATTATTGAGCAATCCGCGAGCTAATGGAACTCTTCTTATTGAGGGGTCTCAAATGTCATTTCAAGTTTTAGAAATGCTCTGCAAATGACCCTTTGAAAATGGAAGGTCCTTTTAAGGATCGGCCGTAATGCATTTGAGATGCAAATACATAAATTATATAGAATTTGAATATGATCTGGTGCATTTCATTTTAAATTCAATCAAAAGTGATGTCATTTGTAGAGATAAAATCAGATATAGGAAGGCCGAGAGCTGGATATGGATTTGGCGTATCTGATTATCCTGATTGGTTGGGGATGAGTTCATTTGTTTATTTTATAAATGAATTCAGGGGTTTCAGTGCCAAAAGCGTGAGGTGATTCGATTGTAAATT
>JAAZTK010002210.1:0-11722 GCA_036507255.1 Megalothorax incertus
ATGAAATATTTTTTATTGGAAAGAGGATGAGTTGTTACCCCCATACTGATATAATTTTAATCAAATTTGCTTTTGAGCATTGATATTTAATTCAAAGTGTAAAAGAGAGAGGTTTTGGCATTTTCCATGCACTTTTCACACTTTGGGTGACCTCAACGACCCTAGTGGTGACTTTCTGTAACTTTTTGATTGTAATCTGATTAATTAGGCTAAAATCTATCTAAAAAAGTTCATTACATTTAAATATAAACTTTCCTTTCAGTAAAAAAATCAGTTTAAAAAATCGCTATTTCTCGCTTTTGACATTTTTCGGTCGGCGTCAGGTAGCGTTAAGCAATAGGGCTCCCTGACCTTTGACCAATGGTCGAACTATCCCAACTGGCAATTATTTCATTAGTATGATATATTAAGATGATATTAAAACAATTTTGATAGAAATATATTTGGATAGTACATATTATCTAGCAAGGTATCAATTTACCGATATCGAGGAAATGTGACATTTTCAGAGCTTCCACTTTGACCTCTTAATAGGTCAAGGGGTTAAAGTGATATTTAATTGATATCATGTAATTCTAATAGACAAATATCCCCTCTTATCAGGTATGTGCTATTTCAGTCTTTAATTTAATCGCAGTTCTCTAAATAAAATCCTATTTGGTTGGGAGCGAACCTGAAAATCCCTTTTGGAAACGGCCAAAATGCTACATTCAAGGTCAATTTCAATTATTTTTTCAATAAAAGATATTTTATCGATTTTTTTTTTCAAGATCGGGGTAACAACTTATCCTCTTTCCAATAAAAAATATTTCATAAACTTAAGATTAATATTTAGCGAGTTATTCAACTTTGAAGAGTGTAACAATTTCATTTTATCGGGTCTCGTACTGGTATTGTAATATAATAATTACCACATAGATACACTAGATATCTTAAAAGCAAATTAAGGGAAGATTGAGATATTGGAATGAAGAATTTTTTGCAGTTTACTTAAGATTAATTAATATTTGATGAGTTAATTTTTTTCAGATTGTACCCTATGACAAAGACGGGAATAGATAATATACATTACAAGTTCACAACTGATGTCTTGCGATCTATCCCATTTTGATTTACCAATGCAAACTGAAAATTGATGTTTGAAATTTTACTGGGATTCTTGTCCGATCCTACCTCAATTTTATTATATTACTCATTTTTTCCTATTTTAGAGGACAATATTTAAAAATATTTGAAGATGAGCGACAATTGGATGTAATATATTGGATGATCGGGAAGACGGATATTCGGAGGAAATATAAACTCTATATAAAACTAGGTAAAAGTTCTTACAAGTTATAACTTTTCTATCGTATCTAATTATTCTCAGAGTCATTAATATTATGAAAAGCCAATTAGTTTGATTAATTTTTTTAAATTCATTTTTAAGCTTAGTAAAATGATCATTTTGGGGTTTAAAAAATATTTTATTAGGTTTATTTATTAATTAATAAAATTAATAATCTGCTTGTACAAATGTACGATAGGTATACTAGTAGTATGTACGAGTATATTAAGTAACCGTAGGGTAGGTAAGGGTAGCTAAATAATATCATATCTTTTCACTTTCCTTTTCTTTTCTTTTCTTTTCTTTGGGAGACTCATTATAATTTATCACCACTCACCAGCTGCACGGCGCTTTATTTACAAAGCCTGATAATCCTGATAATACATATTTAAAAGCTTTTAATTTAAGTTAAATATGAATTAGGATAAAGAAATATCTAGGATAATCTTTAAACCCAACAATTACTTGGAATAAATATAAGATCAGTCAATAATACAATACTTGGAAGTCTGGAATTGTTTACATGCAATGTACAATAATATACTATCATATCAGTATAATACATAAATCATCAAATATCAGAAATCAGTATACATTTTCATATAAATCAAGGAAATCGGATGATATTAAATCCCTATTCTATGAATATCAAAAGATAGCTATTTAATCTTGCTTACAGACCAACAATATATGTTCTAAGATACTCAGGATTAGGTGAAGAACCCAAAATATAAAAATCCAAAAAAGCCCCTTAAGAATTAAATTCATTCCTCGATTAATATTTCGTAAACTAACATCAAAATGGCCATGTATTCAAAAGTGGCCTATTTCTTCTTATTCTGGTTGTACGGGTTAAATTTCGCTTATTCTTGCCCACCCATCGTCCCTAAAAAGGTTATTTTTCGATTCTTAATTAACCTATTTTTAAAAACATTTTAAAATAATAATAATTATTATTATTATTATACAACGCTTCTGTAGGGGGTGAATCTGAATTGTGAGCTGTCCAATGGCACAATTTTGGACTGTGGATCAAATGAAATTCCAAAGGATACCATCGCCAAATTTTATTGCGGGAAATATTTTATCCGGGATAAATCCCCACGCCAGGGGGAGTTGCTGTGCGCAGAGGATGGGCAATGGGAATACTTGTCCGATTATGAAGATTTTCATTGCAAAATTGGTTGGGATTTTGGCCTAAAATTTGCTCAATTTTTAAAAAAAAAATCATTTTATTTCAGATTGCGGAAATACCAGACGTATTACCCCTGCCATTGTGTCAGGAAGCGAAGCAGACAAGCTTGATTTCCCGTGGCATGCCTCAATCTTCCTTCTAAATCCCAAAAATCACCTTTTTGACCTCATCTGTGGAGGATCTCTTATCAATCTTAATGACCAAGGTCCACTAATCCTTACTGCAGCTCATTGCCTACCCAGAAATGCAAAAATAGAGAATTACAGGGTTATATTAGGAGGGGATACATCCACATTCCTCAAAAACAAGGACAATGATACGCAGATTTTTGGCGTATGCTAAAAAATAGATTTTTTAAACCGATCAATTAATTAATTAATTATATTATTTATTTGTAGGTTAGTTATTTTGCGAAACATCCATCGTTCAATCCAAACAGCCTCGATAATGACATTGGAATTATGAAATTGAATGGGGATATCGAGCTATCAGATGCAGTTAAACCCATTTGTATGGAAAGGGATACACCTCAACCCAAATCTGGAGATATAGGAATGGTAAATCTATAATTAGGGTATCTATTAAATTACCGAATTAATTATTTAATTACACTTTTTTAGATAGCGGGATTTGGTACGACCAAGATGGGAAAAGTCTCAGAAAAATTGTTGTATGTTTCTCTGCCTGCGAGAAGTCGGGAGGAGTGTTTGGAGGTGATGCCCGACATATCCACGTTTGAATTTCCAGATACCAAGTTCTGCGCAGGATTTACTCGAGATAATAATACCATCGAAAGCTCCGGTATATTGTAATAATAATAAATTTTAATATAATACTATATTGTATATTTACTACTAATATATTAGCTAAGAAGGATGCGGGAAATCCAATAAGGTCTGGAATTTGTTCGGGTGACTCTGGCGGAGGATTTACCGTATTAAATTCAATTAAAAAACGATCAATCCTCGTGGTAAGGATTTATTTAAACTACAATTATATTTGATTTAAGCCTTAAATATATTTAAATGGCGTTAGGGAATAGCGCATGGGGCCCTTAAGGATCTTAATTTGGAATGTTCTGGTTTTGGGTATTTTCAAAGCGTGCAAAAATACATTTGGTGGATCCGGGAAACACAGAAAAGTCTATACCCTACAACCAGCGTTGATGAAGGAGCAGATATTTTTGGTAAATTAACAAAAAAACTCCGAATAAATGAATAAAATTTAAATAATAAATAGCTAAAAGATGCGGATCGGACCCTGAATCTGATTGGGTTGAATACAAGGATGAGAAATGTTTCCGACTTGTGAATCAATTGGTCACAAAAGCAGAAGCTTTTAGAATTTGCGAATATGAACCTGGAAATTCACTTCCGATTCTCAAAAGTTCCGAAGAACATGGATTTCTCCTTAAATTCCTGGAGGATAATAAAATAACAAACGGAGTTTGGTTGGGTGCCGCTAGAGGGCCAAGTGGATTCCATTGGGATAATGGGGATAGGATGGGAAATTTTTCAAAATGGGAATCCTGGAATTTTGGGGAGAAAAATTGCTCAAAATTGGAACCAAGTACTGGATTTTGGGTGGAAGAAGATTGTGGGGCTGTAAATCTTGTCGTATGCGAAAAAATGCAAGATTTCCCGAATACAGATCTTTTGAAGAATTTCTTTAATTTGAGGTCCAATTTTGAAGAATTTAAAAAAGGGACACAAATCGAATTTGAAAAACAACGAAAGGAATTGGAGGATAAATCGAAAGAATTATCACTTACAAATTTACAATTGCTGACTATAATGAAAATTTTGGTTGAGACAAACGCAAAATTGGACAATATCAGTAAGATATCATATGTATATTTGAACTAAAATTTACTCATAATTTTATAAATATGGAATTTTTTTCCTTTTTAGTTCCTGATGGCTTCATTTACTTCCAAGTTGGAAAGCAGCCCTCTCCGGAAGAACTTTGGCCTAAATATATTTGGAAGGATATTAGCTCCAATTATTCTGGATTATTTTTCAGGGTCACTGGGGAAGGTGCTGCCCCAATTGGTAAAGTTCAACCTGAAAATTCTCCCAGATTGGGATCCGTTGAATTCTTCACGGGAGTCCAATCGTCAATTTCGAATAAAATTACAATCGGATCAAATGGAGACCATCAATATTATCTCAACAATCAAAACTACGACCCCGAAAGTAAGTATCGGGATGGCTACAAATTTAGGATGGCGAATCCAGGAGAAGTCCGACCCAAAAACACCGCGATGAAAGTCTGGATAAGAATGTGAATTAATTTTTATCAACATTTCAACATTTCTTACTAAAATATGCATAATTTCTACTTTCTTAAAATATATTCTATATATTATACCTAATACTATCGTACATACAATATTACAATATTATATTCCATTCTTTACATTATAAATTATTTATAATGCATATTATAAATGCATATTATGCATTTGTATTATTTATGAATACCTAGCTTATAAGCCAAAATAATTTAATGTTTTGATATAATATTTTATGCAATATTATTAAAAAATCTATAATTATATTATGTAATTTGAAGGTCGTGCATTACAGAGAGTAGCGCACAATGAAGGTCATTTTTTCGCATTTACAGTATATTATTATAAAACTATCAGTAGTACAGATAGAGGTGATTTTTTGTACTTGTTCTAATATGCAATAAAAACCATTTAAAAGTAATATATGATAGGTACATTGATTTGACATTACATTTGAATTTCTGCAAATGATAAGATTGCCATAATATTGCTATTCTCTACGAGTGTCTTTACTCGCATAGGTCCAGGTTTTTAACAAATCTCAAAATGGGTCAATTAAAAATATTAATTTTCATACCCATATATTTAATACTCATATCTTCGGGGATTTCATGTGAAAGGATTTTATTTTTTTCCGCAATTTCCGCCAAAAGTGAGAATATTTTATTTGGAAGTATCGTTCAAGGCTTGGCTGAAGCTGGGCATAAAGTTACCCATCTTTCTTCAGTCATTTCTCCTCAAATAAACTCATCTCGAGTTACCCAGATCAAAATCCTTGAAGCCGAAGACATTTTTAGCGTATTTTCAAATGCTCTGGAATATCGGGCATTTCTCAAAAGCAATATCCTTTATCGGGTCATGCTGGATTTTGATTTTATTCTGGAGGCATGTCATACCATTTACAAACATCCAAAGTTCAATGAATTTCTGGGAAAAATCATCCCAAAAACCCCAGGTGGACGCCCCCAAATTCAATTTGACCTTGTCCTGATGGCGGATGTCACAAATAACTGCTTTGCAGGCCTACTGACCAAATTAGGCGTTCCTTACATTCTTGTGAGTGCAATCACTCCAGCAAATTTTCAAACTACTCCATTTGGAAATTATCTTCCGCCTTCTTTTCATCCTTCTCCACTTCTACCCTATTCAAACCAGATGTCATTTTATCAGCGGATGGTCAATTCCGTCCTTGACCTTTCAGGAATGATATTTTTTGGCCAAGTTGCATATCCCCAATTTGAGGACATCTATCGGAAATATTTGGGGCAGGATTTGCCATCTTTGAGAAAAATCCAAAGTGATGCATCCCTACTTTTAATCAATAGCAATTTCCTGACAAGTGGGCCAAAGCCTTTGATGCCTTCCGTAATTGAAATAGCAGGTTAATTTTTTTCAATAAATAGGTATCATCCAATGATCATTTTAACTTATAGGAATGCATTGCCATCCGCCTAAACCACTCCCAAATGATTTGGAGAACTTTGTTAACCCGAAAGTTTCAAAGTCCAATCCTGGATTCATTTATTTTAGCCTGGGTACAATAGTACAGGCAAAGAATCTCGATGAAAAGGTGATTCAAGCCTTTGTCCGTGTATTTTCAAAGTTAAAACAACGAATCATTTGGAAATGGGAAGGTGGTGCTATTGCCAATCTTCCGGAGAATGTGAAACTCGTCAAATTTGCACCTCAGCAAGATCTACTGGGTAAGATTTGATTAATTGTGGATCCTTGTTTAAACTAATATGTCTTTTCCTATCAGGTCATCCGAATATTCGCCTATTTATAACTCATGGAGGGCTTTTTAGCTCTCAGGAAGCTCTTTATCATGGAGTACCACTTTTAGGTAATAGAATCTGAACTTATTTAAAGTATTTTTCATCGAATTTAAATATGCTTCAGGATTTCCGGTTGGATTTGACCAAGATAATAATCTCATGCATGCCCAAGAGAATGGGTTTGCAAAGATTATGGAAATTCTTGATGTAGAGGAGGAAAGTCTTGAAGAATCTGTCAAGAGCCTTTTAAATCCAAAGTATCCTATTAATTTATAAACCTTTTTCAAGTTTTATTTTAATAAAATTTTTCAGGTACCTCAAGCGGGCAAAAGAACTTTCAAAAATCTTTAAAGATCAACCGAAAACACCTCTCGAAACGGTATAAACTATATTTTTTAATTAATCCTCTGGCTTAGAATTGCCTAATTAATAATTTTGTTCGATAATTTAGACTATTTGGTGGGTCGAGTACATTTTAAGACACAAGGGAGCAATCCATTTGAGTTCACCTGCAAAAAATCTCAATATCCTCCAATATCATTCAATTGATGTCATTTTGTTTCTACTCGGATCAATTTTAGCCGCATTTTATTTCATTAAATGGACATTGAAATCAATTTGGTCGCGTTTATTTGGCAAAAGTGGGAAATTAAATGGAGTTAATGGGATTAAATATAAAACAAATTAATTTACGTGAATTAAAAAGGAATTTTAATCAATTTAATGCGACAAAGTTAAATAAATAAAACATTTTAAATTAATTGATCCAATTTATAAATTTATTGATTTGTCAAATGGCCTGACAATGAACCTCTGAATTTACACGCGATTCGCAAACTCTGTAAATAATTAATAGAAAGGTGGGAATTATTCACGAATTCCCCCGACATTACAAACACTTAACTAACACTCCTCGAATTAATATAATTGGAGTTTCAAATCGATAAACTTTTCTCGAACATAAAAGAGAAATATTAAAAATTCAGGGAGTGAGAATTTACCAAACGTATATCGTATAATGTGTACCACGAGCGAAACGCAAATAAAGGGGAATAGGCCAGAAACTCTTGTAATTTTGTTTATTTTACGGAATTTTTGCATAAACTTGTAAAACTCGAGAGTAGCTCAGAATAGATTGAAATCAAACATTGACAAAATGGAATAGGTGCCACCTTGCCCTTTTTCAAGAATTATTTTAAACTTTAAAGACTTTGCCATTTGGCAGTTTCTCCAACTTTCTCGGATCAGATTCCCAGCTCCCAAAAAGCCTTAAAATGAGCTTTAAAAGTAAGTTCCATTAATTTTTAAAAGGAGTTTGTTTAATATGTTTTTATAGGGGAGAGTTGCGACGATTCTGTAATTACGAGCGAACGTAAAATAAATCTTAAAGGTATTTCTACAATAGTAGAACTTTGAGAATTTAAATTTTTTTTAATCTTCTTAAAAAATTGCAGATCATGTCAGTTTTAGTTTTGATATTGACGACAAGAGCGAGAAACTACTCTCCGAAGCGAAAAAGGAACTGGAAATAAAGCCAGAGGAAAAGACCAAGGAAAGTGTCATTTTAATTGACGAAGGGAAAATTGCAGAGACGGATTTTTAAAAAATAGAGAGACTACATTATATTTGAAATTTTGAATATACCCATCTATAACTTTAAAAAGATTCAATGATATATGAGAATTCTGTAAAATGTAGCCTCTTTAAATAATTTATAAACTGATCTCTCTTCGTCAATTAAAATGTATTACATATGATATCTATTTTAAGCAGCCGATACATAACTGTGGATGCCCCTCAATTTGCTTCCCATTATGCTGCTGGGATTTTGGAGTAGATTGCTCTAATTGTTAATTTTTTAGTCGAGATTTTTCTTATTTTGTTTATTGACAATATATTTTAAGAATATACCAAATATAATCTAATATCATCTTCTAATAAATAATTTATTAATGTATCGTATTGGCGAATTTGAGATTGACTTATGCATTAATCACTTAATTATTATATCAATCAATTGAGCTATTCATTTCCTTATTTCTAATTGTATTTTATTATTGTAGTATTGGCATAAGATTCATAATTTCATACGAATATATCTTTAGAAGTTTTTCAATTTTTATGTATTATTCATACCGCATAGGTAATATCGTAATACTACAATATTAGGTACTACCTATGTGCAATAAAAGTAACATTTATTTATATATTTAGTTAATTTCTGGCCAACCCTTGCTGAATGCTAAATCAGTTAAAATGCAATTAAAACTGCGTAGTTTGTCTTCCTATCCTCTAATTAAATGAGCATAATATTATTGCCCTATGCGCAAAAGTTACCCAATACATGTCATTTGAAGATGAATGGACCTACTTTAATATCAATCCGTAATCCGTATCTATTATGGGAAGGTCTCAATGAACACTACTAGTATATGCTATGCAGTCTGGCTATTTATTTATATTGCATAAATTCCGGGTATTCAATATTCAAATACATATCAAGCATGTGTGCAAGTTTGGTTATAATATGTATTTAAACGATACTGCAATTCATCTTCATCCCAAAATTTCAAGTACCTTTTTTATTGGTACCTACATCAAAGAAAGGTCCTTCAAATCTTTTAAGTGATCGTCTAAAATTTTAATTATCCAATTTACAAGTATTCTGTCCCCTTCAATCGTATGTATAGTTATAATATGAGTAGACCCTGAACAATGAAATACATGAAGAGAGTACCTAATTGAATTTAATCCATTCCGAGAATAGTTAAAGGAACCTGTTTTGTTCCGTATACATACAATATTATATGTATTGTATTATATTGGTAGGAAAATACAATATATGTTTGTAATAAATTGAATATTCCAAACCTATTGAATTGTATATAAAGGAAGCTTCCATTCTTTAAATTACACAGATTGAGCAATCATTGAGTTCTTTCATTGTTTTAAATTTTTAGCATTCATTGAATCCAGTGTAGAATACAAATATCCTTCCTAACCTACTAAAGATGTGCGACAAACGAGCGAAATCTCATTGCTAAAACAAAATACAGTTCTGTAAAAATAGAATAATAATGTGACGAATAGGCCTATTAATCAAACATTATTAAAAATTTAATTAAGATTGACTCAGTTGGGAAAAGTTTAACAAAGATGACACAAATACCCAATGGAAATCATTTGGAACTCAAAAAGGTATATATATAAAAGTACCTATTAAAAATTAAAATCGCGCTTTTCTATCCGAAATAAATAAGAATATCTCAAATTTAAAATAGACCTCAAATGAAGACAAGGATCCGCCAGAAATCCCAGCTTCCGTAGATAATTTTGACCAAATACTCGATCTGATTGGATCCAAATCAAAATATCAAAAATATCTTTTATATGGGGTTCTTACACCTCTCACAATCTATGTAGCATTTATATCTTCGACAGAAATCTTCCTCTTCTCTCAGCCAGATCATTGGTGTAGAACTGAGAATGACCTCGGAGAGTCAATCTTGAGGAATGTCACGGAGCTTGAGATTTGGAAAAATACATCTCTACCTCTGGAGGAGGATTCCGAAGGCGTCATGGGCTTTAGCAAATGCAAAATATATTCCGAGATTGAAAACGGGTCAAAGATTGAAGAATCCTGCCCAAATGGATATGAATTTGATAAAACGGACTTTGATGAGACGGTTGCAACCGAGTTCGGTTGGGTTTGCTCGAAATCTCATTATCCTACAACGGTATTTACAATCTCATCAATTGGAAGTGCGTTTGGAGCTATCCTGAGCGGACATTTAACAGACAAGTATGGCCTAATTCATATTTTACTAATTTTAATTTGGATTGTTTTAATCTCATTGCAGATTAGGCAGGAAACCAATGTACCTAATATCAATCGTAATTGGATACTCATTACACCTTGTACTTATCATGATTCCCCAGTACTTTACATGGTATTGCATATTGACGTTTATCAAGGGTAGGTACGCCAAATTTAATATTTCATCGTTAAACTCTCCACTTGACTTTTCACCAGCTTTCTTGCCATCATCTTTCGGATTCACCGTCTCATTAATTGCAATAGAAATATCAGACAAAGGTACCCCTAGCTTAAAATAATAAGAAATACTGATATAATGACTAAATATCTCATATTTAGATTATAGGGCATGGATCCTATCATTTTATTGGATCATTTGGGTCGGAGGGAGTGCAGTTTTACCCCTGATCGCTTGGCTTACAAGGGACTGGTTCAGTTTAGCCATGATTGCATATCTACCAGGCAAGTATCGTAGAAAGTATATGTATCGTAATTAAGTATAAGTAATTTAACGATACTTGTCTACCAGGAATTATATTTGTCCTTTACTATTGGAGCATCTATGAATCACCTAGATTCCTACTCTCAGTAGGCCGTGTTGAAGAAGCCAAAGAGAATATCCTCAAAATTGCAAAATTTAATGGAAATTCACATAGGATTAGCCCAGAATTACTTGACAAAAGCATGAAAAAGATAATACAGGATGAAGAGGATTCTCGAAAGAGTAAATTTACATCAACAGGATTCTGGACGCTTTTTACCCAGAGGAAATTGGCTCAAAATAGCGTCATAATGTGCCTGACTCTGTAAGGCTTTAATTGCATTTTCAGATTCCTCAAAAAAATATTATTAACCAAATTTTTATTGGGATAGATCAATCAATAGTTTAATCTACTATGGGTTAACCTTGAACTCGACACAAATGAGTGGGAATCAATTCCTCAACTTCTTTTTCCTATCAATTATTGAGATACCTTCAGGGATACTTGGAGGATTTTTGGTATTCTTTTATTTTGATTTAATATCAGTAAAAAAATTTGATTTTTTTTTAAAATTAGGCCAATAAATATGGAAGAAGGTATGTATTTATTGTTAATTATTTGGGACGAGATGTCAACGGCGTACCTACATCGTATCAAGAAGTTCTTTTATTAGTTCTTTTTAATTTTTTTAAGATGGCCACAATTGGGAAGCTTTTTCCTTTCGGCTATTGCATTCCTAATTGCAATTTGGGGCATCAAAATGAATTTCCCGAATTCTGAAGTGATTTCGCTTGTTCTTGCCAAGTATTTTCAAATTTAATTTGAAAAATAAA
>JAAZTK010002211.1:0-11722 GCA_036507255.1 Megalothorax incertus
ATATTACTTTGCTTGTTTGTATCTTTTTACTCGAATGGATCCAACTTTTACTCTCGACCGCATCCTTACACATTGTTTTATGCATTTTATGTATTTTTATCTGATCTTCGAGGCTTCGATACGTAAGATACGACTGTAAAAAACTTGTTACGAGAGGATTACATGGAATCCTCCTTCCGGCCCGGCTCTTCCCAAGTTCCCAGCTTCCTCTTCTATACTTAAATCATAGGTTTTTTGCTATAAAAGCTCACAGGAAGTGGAAAGAAGAGGGTATCTTTAGGGTAGGATCTAAATTACGTAAATTGCAATGTGCATTTGGTTTCGTTTTTATTTTTAAATTGGATGATTTTTTCAAAGGATTCTTTTGGGGGTATTTGACTTGTTCCGGAGTGCGGACATGTTTAATTCTTTCAGAAATGAAGTGTCCACTTTCCCCTTCTAAATCCTTAAATCCTAATACAAAATTTGTAGAAAAAGAAGAGGATTTCTCTAAAGAATTAAGTCGTAGAAAAAGAAGAGTTTATTTAATCCGTTTACGCTTGAATTGGGGGAATTAGGATAAATAAAAACAAAATTTCACAACAATGGTGAGCTTACGGGCGTAAGCTCTGAAGGGATTGTAGTGGAGCTACTTCTCACACCACTCAATCCTTCGTTAAGGTTCATCTGGGCCATATTAAAAAATACAAGTTTTCACATGCACCCGTTGAGAATTGATCGTGAGATGAATTCTTGAGATTTGAGTGGCATTATTCCCACCTCAGAATTGATCTGAATTTTTCTATTTCATTTTTACCTACTTTGTTCCATAAAAAGCTCAATGAAAATCTTTTTTGACCCAAATGAAATGGAATCTCTTGATTTTTAAATTGGTATATACAATTTAGATTTGAGATAATGGTAGTAAAAGTATTTTAGAAAACAAATACAATACTTTAGTATTTTGTTAAAATGACTCTCGTTTTATAATGATTCTATTTATTTGTATTTTCAGATATAAAGGAGCTCTTGAGGGGAGACAATTGGCCCTTCAAAAAACCTCAAACCTTGATTCATTTCGTCTCAAAATGAAGATTAGCTAAATGCTATGTGCTTAAATGTTTAAACTCGGATAAAGGGGAGGTTTGAAAGGTTGTGGAATTAAGAGAGCTGTAAACCTCGGCTAGCTACTGGCTGAGAGAGTGTCTTTATGTGGATTTAACCAGGATTGAACCACACTCGTAAAAGAAAAGTTTTTTACTCGAGGACTCAAACAACTACTCATTATTCATACTCTCCGTGGAAAGTAGTAGAGATTTTTTTGCCTAAACTTGTACTACTACAAATTGCAAAGATGAAAGGTGGGCAAATTTACTAATGCTAATATTAGGACGAGATTAAACGTTAAAATTGTATTTACTTTGCGGATTTCTCTTTTTCGGTATTAATATTTAATTCTATTTATGTACAATGTTTAGGAGAGGATGAAATGTTAGATTATTACTATTACGATGAGTTGCTGAGCTCGGAGGCTTCCAAACTTTCCCATCCTCTGATCCAGTATACTATGCACAACATGTCCTCAATCAAATGGAACGCTAGCTCTAATTTTAATTATGCTGGAATGGGGGCTCTATAATGGTGAGTGGCTGACATTGACATTTCATTAGAATAAATTGTAAATGCCAAATGGAAATGGAATATTTGAATATATAATGTCATTTGTGGTTTGTAGAAATATCAAATCTCACGCTAAATGCGCTATTTCCGGAATATGATCAAATTATTGGTAAGTGAAAAGATTTTTAATATCCTTTATCAAATGTAAAATAAGTAATATGTAAATTAAAATCCAGGATATGCAATCAATTATGATCAATTTCTGAACGTCTCCAATATAAATGTAACTCCACTCGTACTGGAGAATAAAGAACCCCTCTCCTTTATCCTTGGGGGGTTAATATTTGGAATAATTCTCACATTGTTCGGCCTGGGTTGGTGCTTGGGGAAATGCTGTTGCCAGCTGGAAAAGTCTTGCTGTTTAAAGAAAAAGGACTCTGAAGAGCTCATTGCTGCGAAATTGGTTCAGAAGCGAGATAAGGTGAGTCGAAGCACATGCGAAATGGATGAAACATATGTATTATGTGTGAAATGTTATTTTTTTAACTTTCTTTTTTTCTCTAAATATTCTAGTGTAAACGCTCCTGCTGTGGCACTCTATTTGCAGGGGTTGTAGTCGCCTTTATGTAAGACCCCAAACAAATGATTTACTATTGAATTACATATGCAAAACCTCTAGATTTAAATGGGGATTTTAAAAACTCATAAAAAACCATCTCTTTGTTTACCACATTTCTTTTATGTTACAGGTTTGGCCTCGTGTGCGTCTTTGTCACAAATGAACAAATGCGAGTAGCGTTGGAGGAATTACCGCAGGATGTTGATAATGCTTTTCAAGATACGGAGGTGTATCTAGACACGACTGGGCTACAAATAGATGATCTCTTTGTCACCAATTATAACTCGCTTGCAGTTCTACTTGAAGATCAACTAAATAGTAAGACTTTGGGTTTAAAAACTTTAAAACTCTCAATTTTCAAATGCACTTTCCATTTTTATGAAGGTTTCCCAAATCCCATAAGATTTACATTCTTATAGTTATTATACTCGATTGTCCCAACCAGTTTTAGATATCTAGATTTAACCCAGTTTTGGGACAAGTTTAAAAAGACAAAGCTTTCCATTTCATTTAAAAGTCTGGATTAGATTTAAAAACTCGTTTTTCCCCTTATCACAGAGTCTGGGGAAATCATCAAGAATGAACTATCTGAGCGTACGGGAGCACAAGCACTCAACAACCTGACTAATATACTGGATACAGTGGAGGGTGTACGAATAAGTCTGCAGAATGTAGAGTCAACCTCGAGGAATTTGAAGATAAAGAGTGACCAACTTCAGGCCGGCCTTAAAGGGTCAAAGGAGCGGCTCCTTGACCTCCTCGATAAATGCACATCAATTTCATGCGAAGAGCTCCGGAATACACCGGAAATTAAGACACTCCGAGTCGAGAATAATTTTCAAAGTGTAAGTATTTTAAATCTAATTGGAAAATAGATAGTTTTTAGCTCATAGTTGTAAGTTTAAAAAGAATTTAAGTGGGTTATATTGACTTTAAATAATCAATTTACTAATTGACACTAATTTATACATGCTGCTATTTACGGAAATATAGGCCCTCGAAATATTCTATCCAAAGGTAAAGTGAAACCGCACGGATCCTATTGTACAGATAGTAAATGCCATATACTGCCTATTTAAGTTTGGCCGATTATATTTTAATGTGTTTACATTTCGCAAAAGTTGCCAAAAAAATGGGCTAGAAATGTATCTGTACTATAATATTAGATGTAGTGTATTTCAGCGTATTATTTGCATTCTCAAATCAAATTAGATTATTAGTGCATCCCATATTACATTCGCGTATCTATTCATTTTGTTGCATCCTGCAGATTAAATCGCGATAAATCTTTTGTTTGAACCGGAAGGATGCTCTTTACGTCATTTTAACATATATAATTTACTTGTACTTTTATTTACAGCTCCCTGATATGGGTGAAGTTCTAAATGAGCTTGGTAACCTACTCGGCACAGATATCCGCCGTTCAATTGATCAGGGACGGAGAGCATTTGATGAACTGAGCATACGTATTAAATCAGAGGTTGAACCAGCCATCCCCAGTATAAAGGAGAGGATTGAAAAGACCGGAAGGGATCTGAGGGAAATCTCACAAACGTTGAATAATGCACTGGATTCGATCCCAGTTCAAGAAACGAGAGAAAAGTCACGACAGACTGAAGAACTCATACAGAAATATGCACCTTATCGGTGAGTAGAATGATATGATATCACATTTACAGGATTTTCATAAGAAATCAAGCTAAATTAATGTGAAATAATACTTAACATGAGATTGGGGTTTAATTTTATAGGTATTACGCTGGTCTTGGAGTCTGTATTGCCCTTACATTTGTATTTCTTATGCTAACTTGTGGAATATTCATTGGGTATAGAAGTATTTCTAATTAAAATTAGAAAAGGGAATTAAATTTTTATTGAATTTAAATTAAGATGCTGCGGAAAGCAACCTGGATCCCATTATACGGACGAATGCTGCTCCAGAAAAACGGGGTCCTCCTTCCTTAATTGTGGGACATTTTTCATCTTTTTAACGGGTGGGATTCTAACAGTAGTAGCCCTCGCTCATTTTCTTTTGGCTGGGGTTCTAAGCCAAGGGATGTGTGAGGCTGTTGACAAGCTTGACAATAGGACAGAAATAGGTATTTTTTTAAAATTGTAATAAAATGGGAACTTGGGAATGACTTTAATATCATGTTTCTTTTATAGCTCTTCGTCTTCCCACAATAAAGATAAAGAATAACCACAATTATACCGTTCCTTCGTATGCGGCTATTTTAAAGTATGTTTTCATGTAAATTACGAATGGACATGCAATTAATTTGAATTATTATCGTAGATCTTGCAAGGAAGGATCTTCTGCTTACGAAGCATTTCGACTCTCAACAGTGTATGATATTAGGGGGATTATAGATCTTTCGCGTCATTTCAAGAGGGAAATTAATCGTCTCGCGAATCAAGTTCAAATAAGCGATGATGTGACACGAGATATTGTGTTTTTAACCCCAGAAGCAAGGGCAAGGATTGATAAGTTTGCAGATTCCAAGATAAATCAGATTCGATTCGAGGATTTTGCTGATGAGGTTTGATCCATTAAATTTAGCACATGAAAATAAATGGTTAATTAATGGTAATTTAATGTAGTTGACGGAGAGGATTACAACTGTTGATTTAAATGAAGTTATTCTCCGGCTAAATATGACCCTTGAAGAAGCGGATGATTCTACAATGGGTTCAGAGCTCCGATCCAATTTAGCCAATGAGATAATGATTCTTGAGGCTTTGCAACAGCGTGTACTCAACCCAATGATTAAAGATGTAAAGCGTGCAGCTGAGGATTTACGATCCCTTGCAAGGGATCAAAAGGATCTCACGCTGAGAATTCGAAGGGTCTCGGATGCGGCAGAAAAGGCACAAGAAAGTTTGCGAAATTCTGGAATTTCAGCTGATGTTCGCGAGCTCGCAAAAGAGTTTGAAGACAAATTTGTACGACAAGTGGATCATTATGCAAATTATACTCATGATCAGATCCAAAAGAATGTGGGGGAATGTACTCCGTTATTCCGGGTACTTAATTCCACTTCCACTACCCTATGTCATAAATTGGGAGATCCTCTCGCAGGTGAGCTTTTGCATATTCAAAAATATATTCTGAAGATTAATTTGCAAATTTTTACATAATAGGATTCTGGTTTTCATTGTCCTTCCTCGTCATTCTATATCTTCCATTGGCCATTATGGCTATCACCCTCGCAAGGCTGTACAAGAGGCTAAAGAATCACACGTATGAGAGGTAATGTAATGAAATTTGGAGATTTCTTGCACCCTCGTATTAAAACGATAGTTTACACTTATCATTAGCCACATTCACAATTTATTTAACTTTTTACTAGATTCCTAAAAGTATGGGCTTTTACGATATCCGAGTATTATACTCATTACTATTAGTCTATTAGTAGTAAAGAGTAATTAGTACCTAACTTACATTTCTTAATATACTATAAATTAATATACTTCATTGCTTAATCACGGGGTATGATGGGAAATTCGCTAATTATGGATTTTTATTATTTTGTGCTTTATGATTTTAAAAATATATATTTGAGAATAGAAGGAATAAGAGATATTAAGCAAATTCCATATAATTTCTTTCTTCTATTACCTATACCTGAAGATTTGTATCCTATTTAAAAAAAGAATTCTTTAAACTAGAAATTAAAGCATGAAGTAAAACTCTTACCGCATCCCCAAATAATACAAATGTTCTTTGTGCTAAATGAGGGTTTATTATTGTTTATGCAGCGAGACATACTATTCGAATTACGGCGACGGTGATACGATCCCCCTGAGTCTCAGCGCAAAGTAAATAATGCCTTTATTTTTTTATATATTACTACTACATTTGACTAACAATTTTTTTTAACTATTGTAGTACCTAGTAGAGTCAATGTTCAATTGTTTTGTTGCTTTTTTTGACTTTATTTTTTCTGTATATTGCGAGGAATGGGATTTTAAATGGGATTTTTTGTCATTTTAAAAAACAGTGGGAGACATGGAGGTCGTAGTAGCCGAGATGCTGCTCCAAAGTCAAGATCCAGCCGACACGCTCACGGAAGTAGCGAAGCGGCACGTTATCACTCGCGATATGACGATGCTTCACAAAAGTAAGTTTTGTGCGTCTTTTTGAAGAATTCTATTTAAATTGCATTGGGATTTTTAGGGCATGGAATTCTCAAGTCTATAATAATCACCATACACCACCCGCATCCGGAGCTGCAACTTCCGGAGGAACTGGAGGAGATCCTTATGAACGTCCCCCACCCTATTATGTCTATCCAGGTCCCGCTCCCCACCATCATTAAAAAATCTCGGGAAGAAAAAGATATTAATTCCACTGCCCCAAAATCGAGATTCTGAATAATGCAAAAGTCGTGAATTGTAATAATTTCCACTAGTTTTTGGGTTTGTTTTTGCTGTGCATTGAATTAATTTGTGTAGATTTTGATTCCTATTTATTAAATGTGTTTTTCTATTTGCAAAAAAAGCCATAATTTATTTAAGAATCTTCGTTCCTGAGCAGTCATTAAATACTATAAGCTCTCAAGTTATTATATTTTGTATTGGATTTAACTAGTACCATAAGAAGAGTTGTAATATATCGTAGTAGTAAAATGTAGCTGATTTTGTTATTATTTGCAATATAATGAATTTGTAATATATTTATACCCTGTGTTTTTACAATCGTTACATGAAATCAAATGCAATTAATATAGTTATTCCCCATACTACAATATAAAAGAATCCCAATTAAATGCATTTTGCAAAGCATGACCCTCATCCCAGATAAAGCTAATTGTATGAAGCAATCAACGTAACGTACGGTAAATTATAAATAAATAGGTAGAATTTGCTCTTTTTTAAAGGGGTCCATTTTCGAATTGAGACGAATTATATACAAGCTCTTACGCAGAATAGCTTATTTACAATTGCTCTACTTTAATTATGTACAAACTTATACTACTACTAATCAACCCTACAATCTCAGTAATATCTTTTAACTATCTCATCTTTCAATATAGGGAAAATACTTGGGACTAGTGTAAAAGTTAAGCTTATAAATCAATCCAATTATTGTAATCTTTTAACCTCTATTGACTTCAATTAAAATACAATACCTAGCTCAATCTCTTTAAATCTGTGTACGAGGCGTGTGTTCAGGAATGGCTATTAAACCTAATCCAAGCTCGAGAAGTGAGAATAAAGCCAAAAGGAATAGCTTAGCTTTGGGGCAAATTTTCAAATGCAAAAAAAGACAAAAGGAAAAAAAGACGGCTCAATGTGTCCTCTTTCAACCATTTCCATTTTATTAGGATTTAGAGAATCTTTACACAAAGACTTTGGAATGAAATTGCAACAAAGAAACAAGAACAGATCTGCAAGTTTTAGCTTAAGTTTATAATGTACATAGGTAACGTTTGAAAAAATTCAACTCTTTCAGTGCATCTCTTTCTCAATCTCTAATTCAGAGTCTTACTTACTTACTACAATTAAAACATGTTCCATTTACTTAACTACTCAATTTCAATCGGCGTTGGTTGCTTCATACAATTAAGCCAATTTAAATGTAATTTCCTATCGTCGTGCTTTCAATACCTATACTTAATTATTAATTAACTACGAATACCTTAAAATACGGCATGCGGAATCGGATATAAATTATTGTATTAACTTTAAGGTAGTTTACAAATCGATATGCAATTGGAAAAGTGAATTAGAATATGGATATATGTATTATATACCCCCATATATTATGCAATTGGAAAATGTGTATAATTTGGGAATTTACCAGATCTTTAATGTATTAAATTAATCCTAATTACTTTGTATGTTTAAATTTAAATTTAAAAGGCATTTAAAATGATTGTGACTTTGTGAATTTATAGATATATCGTATTTCTAATACTAATCGTAAGAAGGATAAAGTAACGTATTGTGAGTAGGATATAAATCGTGTAAAATAAAAATCCGAATACTCTTGAAATTTTATTAAAATTGTACTCAATCTTTATTTTTATTACAATATTTACATAAAAAATATAGGAATTTGATCAATTTATAAAAAAGTAAGACTAATTTACACAGGTATGTTTTCAAAAGGTATAATAATTTATTAATGTAGTGACATGGTCTATAATTTTATCAATACTGAATATATTGTACAAAATACAAATAGGTATACAGGCAGGTAAGCTTATTTAAAGTTTTGAACACGTCTTTATCTATATATTCATCAGACTTGAATTCAGTCTTTGGGGTAATCTTTGTATCGTAGTTATACTTATACAACTAACTGTCCAGTTAACTCTTGATTTAAATGTACAGGCTTAATTTAGATTTTAGATAGGATTAAGATTTTCTTCCGTCATCTGCTGGACATCTTCAATAGCTTGTGAGATTTCTTGATTTGTAAACTCCATTCCTGAAATGAGATCTTGAAGTTGAAGACTGTCCAAGTAAAAATAATCCACAGGATCGATATAATCTTCCGCTTCAGGAGAAATATGCTCTAGGAGATCTGAGCTAACCGGATTATTAAACTCTAGCATTGGTTCATTTGAAATTGGCAATGGCTCAATTTGAGTAAAATCAGTTTGAATTGAGTAGGATGGAACACTGGGTTGAGATATTGGAATTTGCTGACTTTCCTCGATATATTCTTTGGGATCTTTGCTCTCTTTTTTCACAATTTGGTCAACTTTCTTTAATTTCTTTGAATTCTGCTTCTTCCGATACCCCCTTTTGTATCCAATTCGGTTTAGGAGACGTCTAAAAGTTGTTTTACTCGCTTTAAAATCCTTTTTATACGCCTTGAACTCGGTGAGGATATCTTGAACGAGGGGTTCCAATCTAAAACATATCTTAATTTGTATAGGTATTACTTTTTAAAGACCAATGTGCATACTTTTGCTTCTCTTTAAGCCTCTTGATGATTTCCATGATATACTCCTCATCCTCCTGGGTTATTTGGTTAAGAAATTTTGAAGATCTCTGCTCAACTTATCTTTGGCTGATAAAAAATACAGGCAAAATAAATTAATTTGACCTTACAAAATTAACTTGCAATTACTTTTGGAAGATTTCCAGACTTGTGCCGATTCAGGATGCTTGTAATTGTCGATACATTGATATTCAGTGCGAGGGCAGTTTGATTTCGAGGACCCATAAGTGAATCCAGCGACATTTTTTCTTTTTTCAGCCATTGGAAGAAATGTAGAACATTGATGATGATTTGTTGACTTTGAACATCGAAACTTTGACCTTGAAATTGGTAGGGGTATGGGATGCTGTTGCGAATTGTCCAATGATATTCTACCTCCTAATTACGCTTATTAAAATGTCATATTCCATAAATATTTATTTTTCAATTAGTACCTCATTGTTCTTTTGCTTCTTTCTTGGGCTTGTCCTCGAGCCATCCTTGACCTTTGAAGAGTCCTTTGACGATGGTGAAGGAGTCGATGAAGACTTGGAGGAGGAGGAGACGGAGTCATCCAGTCTATTTAAATCCTGTCAACCATGAAATTAAAATTAATCAATTTGTTTTTAATATAACATAGTGGTCTGTACCTCGTCCAAAATGTCCATTTTTGTAGCTTCAGTCTCCTAAATTGCCTCCACTTTTATTAAATTACTTTAATTAAAAAATTTCATGATTAAATAATGTCAATTAAAAACACTCAATTATCAAATTATTGATGAGGAACAAACAAAACAAAATCAAAATTTCCTGAATCAAAACAAGTTCAAAATCTGTACAAAAATCCTCCACTTTTTAGCTCCATTTGATTTGAACGTCAAAAAAGGGTTAGACAGTTTAGACCCCGTGGCGTCTTTTATTAAAAACTAATCCTAAAGAAGGAATTTAGGAATTTACATTAATTATTAATTAAATAACAAATACATTCCCGGATCTTTATCAATAAATCTGCTTTATTAAGAAAAGAACAAGGATAAAATGTATTTTAGCATAACATACAATATTATAACGACTCGCTAATGCTTTTAAATATTCTCGTACTCGTAAATCCTAAGATATACAAATCTTTAATAAGAATCCTCAAGGACGTATATATCTTTCAAATACATTCGATTATTATCTTGGTAGGTACTTAAAATATGATTATAATCCATTATACATGATTCTTTTTTTATAAAATCTATCATAGTTGGGTCCATCATCGTCGTAAGTAGTAGGTACATAAATGTATTCACATGCAACTTGTTTGAATTTCCTTAATTTTAGAACTTGGCTCATTAATCAATTAAAATTTGCGTAATTCAATATCTGTAATGTTTAGCTAACTAAAATGCATTAGAAATTTATATATAGACTCTAGAGAAGCAAGCAATTTTTAATTTAAATTAATTTATAATATAAATAAGTCTGTTGAGAGTTTCGATACATTCTTAAAATCTCATTCTCAAATGCACATTCAAGTATAGTAAATTACTAATAGTTTTCGTTAAGCTTTATCTAATAGCTTAATATTCCTAGCGTCTAGTAAATATGAACGTGTAAAAATAGCCAGATAATAATTAGGAAGAATTTTCCACATTCTCAATTGAAGGATTCAACTCTTCTTTATTGGACTCTTCAGGGACCACCGTCAGTCTATCTCTCCAAGAATCTCCATATATTTTTCTTGCCACGATCTATTTTTAAAATATTAACATTTAGAAATTCCAGAAATCCAGAATATAAAGTTTAAACCCATACCTGAAGCGACATTAGACTCATTTCACAATCCGTTGTATCAATCTCATTGAGAGCTTGGGAGCCAGATTTTTCCATTTCAAAATAGATTCCAAATGGGACTTTGCCTGTATTAATTAAAACATTTGAGATTATTCACATTTCTAAACCATTTTTCATAATTTATGACATACCAAGATTCTCCATCCTCATGATATGCATTTTACTCCGAAGATGCTTAGCCAAATGTCCATGTATTCGGAAAGCAATCTTGCATTCAGGGCATTTGAAAGGCCTTGGATTCTCTTCGTTTGCAACTCCCCAAGCTTCCGTTAAGTAGACCTGCGTTTAAAATCCTCCATTTAAAATCCATAATGCCTTTAATTTAAACGAACTCACCTTGCAATCATGTGCACTTGACCTCCGATGTTTAATCAAATGCCCCTTCGTTCTGAAGCTCACGCCACAAGGATCACAACGGAATGGACGCTCCAGATAATGAATATTCATATGCAGAGAGAGTTGCGAAGGCCTGGAGAACCCCTTTCCGCAGATATTGCATTCAGATTTCCCTTCAGTCTCCCTTTATTTTAAATTTTAAATTAAACTCAATTTTTAAACACTAGCTTTTTTAATAAAATGACATACTGTAGTAGAGTAGGCTGCCGAAACTCTGGAATTCCAGACTCTGCAGGAGATGCTGAACTTCCAGGCTGTGGAATTCTCGAGCTGGGTCCTACCCCATCAAATGAAATATGAGACCCACTACCTCTAGAACTTGATGATGCAATGGG
>JAAZTK010002212.1:0-11721 GCA_036507255.1 Megalothorax incertus
TTCAAACAGTGCAGAGCCGCAGAGAGAAAGAGAAAAACACTTGCGTAAATGTTCTTTGGACTTTGCAAACCCAAAATTTGTTTAAAAATCAAAAGAGGCTTGCCCAATGTACACATACCTAGGCACTTATGACTTTCAAACAAGTCAAAACGTACAACCAAGATTACTGGACTTTTGGGCTGCACAAGTTGAAAAAGATTCAATATTCAAGTCATAAAATGCATGTAAGCCTGATCAGCAAGTTTCTTCTTGTGGCAATGTTCATAATGCTAGAACATGAGCTTATCTTTTCCATGAAATGGATTTAATTGCAGAATAATTAAAGCTATGCTCCGAGATTGTTTCAAGTAAATTATATGACTTAAATTATTCCTATGCAATGTACTGATAATGTATGTATGTAAAAAGAATAATTCAATCTAGTTCTACGGACAGTTATCTAAAGTATATCATAAATAAGTCGTATAATCTAATAAGAGGAATGACTTAAAATTTGGTATCAGAATATTCCTTTCCTTTATGAAAATCAAAACATTCCAATGGATGCAGAAATGCCAGAAGTGAGAGAGGTTGTCTACCATCTCATCTTTGATAAAATGCCATTCCCAATGCTATTGTAATTGGAAATTACAAGTTTTCAGCCGGTCAAGACTCGTCTATCAGTATTAGACAAGTTCCAATCTTGGATTGAAAATAAAAGTTTATACTGTTGCATACAGAGAAGTATACATCCTTTGTACGTAGATTGGGATTAAAAAGGTGACAAGTGTTCCTCCAGCATTGTACAACGAGGTACTACAATATAAACCCATTCAAACAAAGAAGTATTCTCAAGGATACTACCTGATAAGGGAGTTGGATAGGAGAGGGCAAGGGAAGGAAGAGATGGCATGGTGGAGGAAGTACTTGTAATGTAATTGTAATTAATTGCAATCTGAGTAACCGGTTTATCCGTATATATCGTACTAGATTCAAGGGACTCGGAGAACCCTTAATTAATCTTAAGTATAAAAATAAAGCAAACCTCTTATGAAAGGTGATTTCAAAATCTTATCAAAATTCAAAATTGTTCCCCATATCATTCAATATATATTTGTCTTAACTTTCTTATATTGTAGAACGTAGATACGGATATTTATGTGTGACTGCTTATAAAATTTGAAATTCCATTCTCAATTCCCATATAATATACCTACGTATGGATATACTAAATTTTAAGTATATCCGTACCTACATATGTAAATTCGGGATAATAAAGTCTGGGGGCTAGCCTGTGGGAGAAAAAACTGAGTAATTATGCAATACTTATGATAATAATGTATCGTGGATCTTTCCCAGCAAAGAAGTACAATACTCGCATCTTTTTTCTTTTACAAACTTTAAGTTAAAATACATATTCATGAAACAAGATACACATAGTAAATATGTTCTCTCTGTACACTGCATAGTGTGATCTGTGTAATTGTGGCGATTTTAAAAACTAGCCTTTTAATGTACGCTGAACGCTCAAGTAACTTGAGCGACTCCTTCAACTAGATGCGCCCAATATGCTAATTTCTCTCTAGAAAAGTTATTATTATTGCATTTCCTACAGAGAATGCCTCGTTTATTTATGTATTAAAAAAAGGAGTTGGATAAAGATTGCATATCTATGCATTTGACCATTAGAAATGCAAATACCTACTAATCCTAAGAGTAGGGTTGTAGTAGTATACGAGTTGAATAGTACAAATTTAAAGAAAGTGCGGTACTACAATATATATCAGTGTACTAGTGCAATATTTCCAAGATCTAAACCATTTGCATATATTAATTTATCCTTAAGCGCATTCATCGATATATTTTTATGCGTTAATGGAAATACTAATAGTACTAATTGTACTACTATATAATGTACTGTACTAGTAATGTACAAAATTTTATGTATTGTATTACCTATAATGAGTATATGTATAAGTAAATTTTGCTATTTATATTTTATACTAATAAGCTATCCTAGAACATACTAAATTTCTGGACAGTAAATAAGATTGTATTGTAATTTACATATTGGACAGTATTTCTTCTATCGCATTTAGCAAAGTTTAATCGGATATACATAATTATTACTTTAAATTGTGACCAACTACCATAAGGTCAATATTAACTTACCATATATATCTTGTAATTCCATGTATACCTACCTATTATACTTTTCTTCTAGGGATTCTTCAAGTTTTTGAAATAGTTTGCAATGTACAAATTTTGAATTTTTTTAATATGATAAAATGTTAAAGAGTTGACATTCTTTGCCCCTTGGTTGAATAATCCATGTAGCGTATGAATGAAATTAGGAGGAAAATTCACTTATGTATTAGGATTAGAGGTGAACATGCACAATATAGCGCTATTTACATCCTTACAATAGGTATCCTGTAATATTCATTCCATAAGTATCAAATGAAGAAAAGAGACCATATTTGTTAGATATTGGGCGCTGTATGGGAGGATATCCAGTCTGGAAATTAAATCTTGCACGCAATCAAGCAAAGTATTATATTAGCAATTTACAACCACTCATTACTCCCTTGTTAAAAGTAAGGGGGGAAATGTACCTACGAGAGTAGGATGTTATATGGTTTCCATTATGATGAACTAGAGTTAATTTTATTGACCTTAACACTTGCATCATTCCAAACATGTATCATATTCAATTTCATCCCCATTATACGATAGTACTTTTAAAATCTTTAGCTCTTTCCTTCTCACCAAACCGCTGGGAAAGTTTCGGTTGTTTTTGCTCTAAAACTCGGTTCATTATATTACAACTTTGTAATTCATTCGAATCATAATCTATAAAATAAGCCTGGAACTGTTTTCTAGTTTTATTTGTGGCTCCTACTAGTCTAAATATCTTTATAATGCAGTGGATCCGTATTTAAAATTTTAAGAGAATTTGTAGTGTTTCATAAAAAAAGTAGTAGTAACCCGAGATTTCATCGGGAGTTTTTAAATTGGAATATCAGTACATGTAGTAAGAGTAGACCTACAAATAAATGGCCTATTTAACTTTAATCCAAACTCAGAGGTGTTTCAAGAGGATTTTGTGGATAAGGTCATTAAATAGAGAGTGTGTGGATAGTTTTAAACGATAGCCATTATGTGGCGATTCGAAATAGGAGTTATGCAAAACCAATGGATCAGAGGACCATTAAGAGATTTGGTCAAATTAGAATTGACTCTTTTGTGAGAACTCTTGTAATTCTTTGGGCTCTGTTTTATGCGCAATTAGAGGAGTCTCACCATATGGGTTCAATTTAAAATAGGGCTCGTTTGCCAAATTCTCCCCCATAAAGTACCAAGAGCTTCTTAAAAATATGAAACTCGGGGGCCATTAGCCTGACCTCGGTGAAGGCTTTCATAACTTATTTCATCCTGGTTTTTGGTGAAAGAACAGCCCCAGTTCTAGTCCAAAGAGATTCTTTCGCCGGATCTCATATTATGCGGCACTTCTTATCCCTGCTCAACACCATTTATATCTTTTGATGGTACCTAGGTACATATATAGAAATTTATTACATATATAATACTATATGAGGAAAGGTTAAATGAAAGAATACAGTAGATCTTTAAAGGAGTGAAAAGAATAATAGGCTTGAAGGCGTTCGGAGAGCAAGACAGATCGCTTTGTCTTCGTCAATGGAACTTCAAGAGGAGAATTATGACTATGACAAAGACCTCTCTGCGATTTTTCACCCTCATTTTTGCACTTCTTCACTAATACAAGTAAGTTTTTTCCTATTACTGATACATTTTGAACATTGAGCATTAATAGGGCAAAGGACAACAGTCATCAAGTGTAATTCAAATGTCTTAAGTATAGGAGAAGCGGATTGTTTAAATAGTATATATATGTATATGCATAATACTGTATTAGTAATACAGTACTAATAGATATCTACTCGTACTTATGTACTACTAGTACCATTGTACAATATATGTATGTATATTAATGCTTATACATGCTTAGTAGTAGATGAGTCGACGAACCGGCAAGATCTCAGAATTCAATAAGCGAATGGATTCATGTCAAAAAGGACTTGCCAGAGAATCTCCAATCAAGTGGAAAAATTTGAGAGATCCCACTTGAGTAAAAAATTATATATTTTATTTGTATTTAATAACTGTGGGTTGTTTTCTTCCTAATTCTTTGAAATATCATTCTATGTAGTAGTAGAGCGTAGCTCAATTAATTAAATAAAGATAGTACTAAAGTTAGTAGCTGCAAGATTTATTAATATTTTTTTGTTCAAGAATGATCAAAGGAGAGAGCTCATTTATAAAAGCCTGCATTAATTGAAATTCAAGGAGATAAGGGCGACGTGTTCTTCCAAATAAAGTTTGAAGCTCTCAACACTCTTCACTGATGATGATAAATACAATTTCTGATTTGAGTTCTTTTAAAAAGAATGATGAATTCGAGCTAGAAGTAACTATTCACATTGTACTATAATTCAATATCAATTTTTCTGAATCTTTTCTCCCTTTTTGTTGCGGCCACTGATCCTGAGTGGGTATGTGTGTAAAAATGCTTTTTCCTTATTGGGAAGAATATGAAAAGGGGACTTATCTGCGGCCATTTATTTCTTTTGGGAAAGCAAGGAGAAAGATGGATGAATATTCATTGGAAAGTCATAGGTCTTTTTCGATAGGATGCTGAGTCAGTTGTATTTGGACCATATTTTCCGGGAGAGGAAAATTAGATGTGCAATCTCCAAGAAAGAGAGTTGAATCTTTGAGAGTAGTCAGTGAATTCATTTGGGAATTGCATATATCCGTAATGCAATCAACTTGAGTAAAAAGCATCTACAGAATTCCCTTCTAGAAAACAAGTTTAAATGGACAATGCAATTTAGCTTTGTTCATTACCCTCGTAGTACCACTTTGTCAAGCTCCTTTCACCTGGTAAGCCATCTGAGCTCCCCTTGAGAAGCATCTTCCGTCGCAAATTGAAAATCTGATTTTAAATGAATCACCCATGCTTATTCCAGGCTATAGTGAGTTTTTTGGCTCTCTTTTTAAGAGCAAGTTGGGAGGTCTAAAATTGTCCAATTACTCTAAATTGGCATTCGATTCTAATTTAGGTACCCTAAATCCTCCTTTACTCTATTATTTAAATAATAAAATTTTACTTGGCTCAAGACAGATTCAATTAATATTTCAAGATTTTTTGGGGTTGTTAAATTGTAGTAAACCCGAATGAGTTTCAAAGTAATAAGACTCGAGGGAATTGAATTAGTTTCATATTATATTTAGGCAGTTACGTCGAAAGCTGCAAATTCTATTGGAATTTGTTAAATGAACCCATGCATTACGATATTTCTCCAACTTTATATTAATACTAAAAATTCTAATTCTAGATACATATTGTATATAAAGTTATAAACCTTCCAATATTATACAATATTATGTATTAATCTAAAAAGAAATAGTAATATGATTTCTATAAGTAAATATCGTAAGAAATAATTTATAGCACCTACTGATACTGAACGCTAGCTTATCTAATCTCATAAACCAATTCAAACCTACCAAAGGTCCAAAATGCATTTGTATAAATAGATTTCCTTTATTGTAATTAAAAATCTTAGACCTTAAAATACCTATAAAATACACTGCATATATGTTTTGTTTACCCAATAATCATGGATTTGTAGTAGTACCTTGATTCCAGCACTAGAATATTTGTAGATATTATCCTACCTATAATATCAGTATTACCTATATAATAATCGAATAGGAAAGGTAAACCTCAGTAGGCAAGCATATATAAAAAACCTACTTTTTTACATAAGTAATGAAAAGAGTCACAACTTTCCAGAAGCCAATTTGGGCATCTTCCATTTCAGCTTGAAACTCGGGACAATAAATCGGGAGAAGGAATTTTTTCGGACCAATAAATCATAAATCTTCATCGAGAGATGACTGGGAACAACTAGAGCGGATCTCATCAACTCGGAAGAGAATACTCCGCAGAGACCTAGATCCTATTCAGAATGAGTAATGCTTTATCAGCGACTTTAATCGTGAATGAAAAAGCCTTTAGGCACATAATATATTCATTCCATTTTGAGAAAAAAAAACTCCAAGTACCATTTGAATTTTCTCCCTAATTTCTAAATTTTATTTCTTCAAAACGCAAAATATGCAAACCTTTTCATTCCTGAAGTGAATATAAATATATTTATTAGAAAACAGCTCAATTATGAGTATTTTGGCTTATTCTTAGACGTATTGCAAATTACGGGTTCTTTATCAACCTAAAAACATCATACTTTGCCATAATTGTAGGCATTGTAGGCATTTTGCGAAAGTTTGCACACAAACAGACACGGGAATAAAGAAGTTGGTGTTTACCCTCCGCATATATCATTGCGAAGACAGTTTTAGCACTTTCCCCAATGCAATGTGTAAATTTTACCCTTAGCTTTGTAATACAGTCTATATCTTAAACTGATCCAACTTTCAAGAATCCAAATTATTTCAAAATTTCAACTTGAGATATTTCAGATGGCCAAAGTTATGCTAGTAAATTATTACAGTTTAGTGCATTAAATTAAATTAGCAAACCTTAATTCTACTGGTAGCTTTAAAGACTATATATAAGGATTCAAAATCATTTGAAACTGTGGCCCACGGCCACAGTTCATCCTCAGGATCAGTGCAGTGTAAATAAAGGTAGTAAATATCGGTACAATATAAGAACTTAGTGATCTTTGAGACGATAATTTGTATATATTACAGAGCTAATATAATATATTGTACAATAATATCGTACCTAATAGGAAGTATAGTACAGAATTTTAAATTAAATCTGACCAAGAGCAATGGCACATGTTCCATACTAATTATTTCACCCGAGATATAAATCAATGTCACAAAACTAATCAGTTCGCTTCGTCTCACCCTTATTTATCTTAAGTAATTACCCCGATGATAAGAAGTTTTTCTTGCCACCTTTACAAGTATCCTCCTATTCTTTCCCCATTGTATAATTTGTTTTACTGTAACTAGATAAATAAAGGTGTAATATTTTTACATTTAAAGTTATACAATGGATATAGTACCTAAAACGATTGTATTGTACTCTTTAACAGTCTAGCTATAAACAAATGTAACTCCTCAGTTGAATCCTACGCATTAATTTTTACAGATAACCCTAACCTAAAAGATATCAACAATCTATATAACACATTTACAAATTAGAGGATTTGCTTCTTAATAACATTTAATTTATTCAATACGCCCTTTACTAGTATTAGGTACTACAATACATAGTATGTATAGTACCTACAATGTAGTAGGTCCTACATAGAGAGAAGTTTGTATCGGTTCCAATGAAAATTTGATGAATCACAAAAAGAGCGGATCTGTACTATTGTATATTCGGAGTGAAAATAAAAATAACTCTTTGGGTGCAATTTCTCTTTCCCAAAGTACTTAGGTGCTTGCTCTACATACGGTTTTCCCCCGTCAACCCCCCGACCCGATGAGGTCCCAGAGAGTAGAATAGAGTTGTGTCGAGTTCTCCAGGGACTAACTTTTCAATCAATCCCTCGCTCCTTTGCCGGCCTACGAGAAAGCCTTCTATTTTAAACGCCACAACCCAAACTAAATTTACCTTTATCTATAATTTATTACGGCCTGGTTTGAACTAGCCAACTTTTAGGGACAGAAAAAGATCAGCTCTGTTACATATATGTACTAGTAAACCCAGGGACAGACCATAGAGAGAAAACACTTTTAAACTTACACAAAAATTGTAAAAACTTTTTTTAAACTCATAGTCTGCATTTTCCAAGAGTTGTTCCAGTTCCCTATTTGTTCTCTTTACTCTGGAGAATTAGAAACACGTTTTTAATAGGAAGGAGTAGGTAGTAGTAGATAGGAGAGTCAATTTAGTATGTACAATAGGTTCAGAAGTTACATACTTCCTAATTCTCCAGAGTTCTGACCCTAAAGACTAGATGGTCACGCAAATGTATTCAAAAGAAATATTTAAGAGAATGAATACTTAACTAATTTTAGAACATAGATTCCAAAAAAGATTTTTCCGATTTCCTGTCTCCCTCCTCTCACCATCTCTCCAGCGGATCAGTCCCTACAATGAGTCTTTACAAGCTATATCCTATCCTAACGCGGGAAGAAAAGATTGAAGAATGGGATTTCAGTTGTTTTTTCTGCCGTTTCTGGTCACCAGAAGAGACACAGATGGATGAAGACAAGGTGGAATTACCAACCAAGACAAAGAGGAATGGGAGAGTAGAAGAGAGCGAGAGGACCTGCAAAAGTTTTCCAACCAGACACACCCATTCCTATCTCTTATCTCTCCCCCAATCTTCTCCTCCTGCTCGGAAAAAAAATTCTCCGGGGCACACGACCCACCTCCGACTCACTCTAAAATATAAATGCACCCAATATCTGATCCAGTCGAGGCTCCAGTATTATTTAACTACGAGGAATTTTACTAAATCTAATTGATCTAAACCAAATATCGTACACAGTACTTTTCATAATTAATTTTAGAAGATAATTAAATTACTGATACGAGAAGGATTTAATGTATGGAGGTTTAATCAAATTTATGATAATACTATATATAATATATGGATAATGGAAAGTTATTATAATATAAGGATGCAATGGTAAAATATAAAGTTAAGACTTTTGATGTACAATACTTGATAGAATGCGTGGTAAGAAATGTTAGTTTTCTTGACTCTTATTCCCAGATAGAGGGATTGTACAATATCAAAAGTATTCAGAGACTCGTGAAAATTATCGATGAAAGATTTGCCCAACTTTGTAAGCTTTGCTCTTTGAGAGCGGAGATGATTCTTTGTAAAGAATTCATTCATCTTCGGTGGTAATCTCGGGGGAAATGAGTCCGGAGGGACCAGTTTAGCCAAGAAAAGCATCCCTAAGATAAAATTCCTCCTGACCAATCTAACCTACTCGCTCAAAAAGTTTCTCCTAATCTCTCATCTTCATCTCTAATTTAAAAGTTTCCTTATATTTACTACATGTAATAATATCCATCAAACAATGCCAATGTCCAATTACCAAGCATTTGACCATAAAAACTTGTCTAAATCTCTAAAAGTTTTGTTATTACATACTCAGGATCAATCCAGTGCGGCTCTGATATTTAAATGGAATTTCCTTTTTTACCCTGTGTGCATTATTAAATCTCTCGGTAAATAATGAAATATTTCAGTAATCTCATAGGAGGAAGACTTTATATTTAGATTTGTAGTTCAAATTTTGAACTACAGTAAATTAATGTTTTTATAATGTGTTCTCTAGGGCATTTGATTTGATGCGACAACGACCAAATTTCCACTTTTGGTAATTTACTGTTTGTGCATACAATATATATATTGTACATAAGTATAGCAAATAAATTATATTGAGCAAGATTTGGACAAGGAGGGGCTCAGGGGTAGGGGATCCATATAATAGGCGAAAGACACATCTGCGGCTCCTCTTCTCTTCTCGGCCATCTCCCTCTCCAGAATCTATTCATCTCTCAACCGCCTCTCTCAAATCCACATTTCATCAATCATTCGGGGCCTCTTTGTCTCAGGCCCGTCGTCCCAGCAGAGGCAAGATCATCATGGGGAGAGGACACGCGAGTGGGGGAGGATTTAGCTCATACAAATACTTCCGTATATAATACCTAGGTATGTATCTCATGTAGCAAAAGGGGCCTGATTTTCATTTCTGAAATGAATTGCAAATCAATTTTTTTCCCTACAAAATTTCTGACTGTGTTTGATATCTTTCAAATGGTACCCAATTCCTAATTTAAATTCCTTAAAAGCTTCTTTACACCCTTTTGATGAACACTTTTCTACCTCTTGTCCATAAAAAGAGCTAAACAGCTTCAAACATACAAACGGATACCTACCTGTATGTACAAAGACAGGAGACACGCATATCCCAAGAAAACCTCAACAAGAACTCAATGTATATCATGCTGAATGCATTTTATCTTCTCACCAACAAAGAGTTCTACCAGCTCCGGAAATAATGCACCTACTTAACTATCCTTTTAATGCACACCTTCTCGTACAATACATTATTACATGAAGGCACTTTTATTCCAGTTGAACAAGGATGGAAACCAAAGCCGGTAAACTTGGACCCTTAAATCATCATAGGAGAATTCAATTTCTTTACTGACTATCAATTGGTCTCAGTCTCGGTTGAGAATAGGGAGATAATACTCAAATACCCCCCTTTTATTAGTAAAATGTGAATACAATTCAAGTTCAAGGTAGATCCTCAAAACCTCCTTCCTCTTCTTCTTTGCTTGTTAGCCCAGGAAGGAAATATTCACTTAACTCTATCCCATTTCACCCCTTTCCGATCCCTATCAATGTAAGATAATACGGGTTTTGCTTTTGTAATGTACCTCCCTTTTATAGTGAGCCCTTGTATGTTACATTCAATTTATAGAGTCTTTTGGGTGAGAAACTAGTTAAAAACCAGAAAGCAGTATGAAATTATTGAAACAAGAAACATTTCAGCAAAATTACACCTCCTCTCCCAAAAATACAATATTTACTAAGAAAAAAATTTTATCATCATTTCGTCAAATCATTTTTAAAATCGCTTTCCTAAATAAATTATAACCTTTTAAAAATTATAATCTTTCTAAATAAAATAACCTTTTGAATTCGAAATTTGCAGGGGTTCTATGAAAGTATTCCAACTAGGTAGCAAGCTTTGTAATGAAGTCCAAAATGTAATTTCTTTCTATCTCTCAAGCCGCTCAAATGTTGATTTATTGGATCAATTGAAGACGCAGCAGTCTGGGTTTGATTCATGGTATGTGGTTTGCAAATAAGGAGAAACTCATATTAAACTCTTGCGAGGACTCCCATGTTCTCAGAATCGGTTTATTACCCGCTGAAGAAGAAGACCCCCTACCGTTATTCTCCAATATTTGTCTCCTCGTGATGGCAAATGCTTCTCCATGTTCACCTTCATTTCTTTTTCCCATGCAATCTCTCACCTTGAATCTTCTTGATCCACCTGGGGTAAGCAATCTCGTCACCCCCACACCGAACTTTATCTCAATCCTTCTTCTTTATTCATCTTATCACACATTTTGGATTTTTCCTACTTTATTACAACGCTCATCTATTGTTTTTTGCACATTTTGTATTATCTACACCTATTATTGTATCGTAATACCAATACCTATATGTGATACTACAATATCTTGATTTCCCGTCTCTTTTTAAGTCAAGTCGCGTTACGATTACCAATCCAAATTCAATAAATTGACAAAAAATGCTTAAATTGGAAGAATCAAAAAATAGCTCAATGAAATGTAAATACATATGTAGCTGTAATTCCATAAAGGCTTATTCACGAATTGAATACTTTTTGTAGTACATTATATACAATACTATTACAATACTAATTCTAAGTTACTAGATATTAGTAACTTAACCTATTAGCTTTCAATTCTGTCTCCGACATAGCCAATAAATGATCTATACGGGCTATTTGCGAAACGTGCCCTTTATTACTTGATTCCTTTGATGATGAAATAATAAAAGTATGGTGGGGATTAAAGGGGAGCAAAGATAGTGAGATCAGGCGAATGGGCCAATAATGGGTGGGAGGTATATCTGTCATAAAATGCAGAAAGTGCCAAGTTGCATGAAA